>JAVFBW010143496.1:0-22327 GCA_034783835.1 Mopalia ciliata | reverse complement strand
TTTAAACTCCCTGACCCACTATTTCACTGGACACAAGGTTCTTTAAACTCCGTGTCCCACTATTTCACTGGACACAAGGTACTTTAAACTCCCTGACCCACTATTTAACTGGATACAAGGTCGTTTAAACTCCCTGACCCACTATTTCACTGGATACAATGTTCTTTAAACTCCCTGACCCACTATTTCACTGGACACAAGGTTCTTTAAACTGCCTGACCCACTATTTTACTGGATACAAGGTTCTTTAAACTCTCTGACCCACTATTTCACTGGATACAAGGTTCTTTAAACTCTCTGACCCACTATTTCACTGGGTACAAGGCCTTACATTAACTACCTGAACAACTTGCTAAATTGGTACAGGACCCTAACTCAACTCCCTAACAACAGTCTGACCGTCGACAGGGCCCTAACTCAACCCCTTAGAACAACTGTCTGACCAGATACAGGACCATAGCTCAACTCCCTGAACAACTGCCTGAACAGATACAGGGCCCAAGCTAAACCTCCCTGAAAAAACTGTTTGACGTTTTTTAAGAGCCCTAGACCAACCCCTTGAACATCTGTCTGAACAGATACAGGGCCCTAGTGCATTCCCTTGAACAACTGTTTGAACAGATACAGGGCCATGGTGCAACCCTTTAACAACTGACAGAACAGATACAGGGCCCCTAACTAAAACCCCTTGAACATTTGTCTAACCAGATACAGATCCCAAGCTCAACCCCCTGAACAACTGTCTAAAGAGATACAGGGCTCTAGTTCACCTTGACCAGATCGGAGGCCTAGCTCAAACCCCTGAACAACTGTCTAGTCAGATACAGGGCTCTAGTTAAACCCCCTGAACAACTGCCTGAACAGATACAGGGCCCCTAGCTCAAACCACTTGAACAACTGTCTGACCAGATACAGGGCCCTAGTTCAACTACTTGAACTTTTCTCTAGCCTAAAACAGTGACCTAACTTAACTCCCTAAACCACCATCTGACCAGAAACACGTCCCTTGCTCAACGCCCTGAACAATTCTTTAGATCAATGCTATGAAGAACTGTCTGGCCTGATTCAGGGCTTAAACTTAACTCCCTGAACAACTGTCTGGCCTGATTTAAGGCCTTAGCTCAACTTCCTGAACAACTGTCTGGCTTGATCTCGGACCTAAGCCTAATTTCCTGAACAACTGTATGGCCTGATTTAGGGCCTCAGCTTAATTTACTGAACAACTGTCTGGTCTGATTCAGAACCCTGCCTTAACTTCCTGAACAACTGTCTGACCTGATTCAGAACCCTGCCTTAACTTCCTGAACAACTGTCTGACCTGATTTAGAACCCTGCCTTAACTTCCTGAACAACTGTCTGACCTGATTCAGAACCCTGCTTTAACTTCCGGAACAACTGCCTGACCTGATTCAGAACCCTGCCTTAACTTCCTGAACAACTGTCTGACCTGATTCAGAACCCTTCCTTAAGTTCCTGAACAACAGTCTGGTCTGATTAAGGACCCTGTCTTAACTTCTTGAACAACTGTCTGATCTGATTAAGGACCCTGCCTTAACTTCCTGAACAACTGTCTGACCTGATTCAGAACCCTGCCTTAACTTCCCGAACAACAGTCTGGTCTGATTAAGGACCCTGTCTTAACTTCCTGAACAGCTGTCTGGTCTGATTAAGGACCCTGCCTTAACTTCCTGAACAACTGTCTGACCTGATTCAGAACCCTGCCTTAACTTCCTGAACAACTGTCTGGTCTGATTAAGGACCTTGTCTTAACTTCCTGAACAACTGTCTGACCTGATTCAGGCCCCTGCCTTAACTTCCTGAACAACTTTCTGACCTGATTCACAACCCTGCCTTAAGTTCCTGAACAACTGTCTGGTCTGATTAAGGACCCTGACTTAACTTCCTGAACAACTGTCTGACCTGATTCAGGGCCCTGCCTTAACTTCCTGAACAACTTTCTGACCTGATTCACAACCCTGCCTTAACTTCCTGGACAACTGTCTGACCTGATTCAGAACCCTGACTTAACTTCCTGAACAACTGTCTGACCTGATTCACAACCCTGGCTTAACTTCCTGAACAACTGTCTGACCTGATTCACAACCCTGCCTTAACTTCCTGGACAACTGTCTGACCTGATTAAGGACCCTAGCTTAAATCAACGGAAAAGTTAAATGACTAGGGATAGGATGTCCCAATTCCTGCGGATTACATATACGGTAATGGTACCTTGGCCAACGGGATCCTAATTTAAATCTTTGAACCACAGTTCTTTCTTTTTTCTAATTTTGAAGGAATAAGTATACTTTTGATAATCCATGTGGATATATCACAGTGGTTCATGCTATCTCTGAAAGAAAAGCAAGCCTGAATCCGGGTAAAATTTGTTCAGATGCACAAACAAATGTATAATGACAACAATCTCTACTTCAAAACCCTAACATTGTCAAATTGGATTTGAATTGAATTGGATATATATATGTTTATATACCGGTATATACTATGTGTAGGCCCGAACACAGATTTTGAAACGGGAAAGCTAAATTAATCCACATCTACCAAGGTTATTAATGTTGGGGTTAAATATGAAACGTTCTGTTCAGTGCAAAAGAAGTGTATGACAAAGTGTGCCAGTTGGAAAGGCGGTGCCTACAGAATTCAACTGTTTGTTTCAAAAAGCAGTTTAAAGCGGATAGAGGGGAGGGGCATGTGATTTAAGTGTCCGATAGTAAATTAAGTATAATATTGACAAAGCACCTTTTTCTCTTCGTATTATAAAGTGTTTCCCACATACATTCGAGAACAAAGTGAAGAAGTCAAAATTGATTTTAAAAATAGATTTGTCTCTTTTCTAGACCCCGTCAGACAATACATGTCCTTAAACTAAAAAGACGAGAACACACGTCACCACTCTGCTTCAAAGGGATTTTTCAAACAAACCAGCTTTATCTATTTTCCTTGTCGTTTCGCCTTTTGACATGGGCAATTGTTGTAGAAACTACAAAGTTATTTATTTTTCTTTTCTTTTTTGTTCTCAAATCTTCATTATATAACATAATATGTAATTGGTTTATTAAAAGAAGGCATTCTCCTTTTAATGTTTTTTTTTTTTTTTAATTTGTATTTAATTCTTTTTTATTAGTTTTATTTTGATTGAATTTTAAAAAAAGAGAAGATTTTAATTCATTCGAGAGAAAAAAAAAAGAAGCATTTCTGTTTAATTTGGCTGGGCGTAAGTTTATTTATTTATCCGATGTTAGATTAACAGGATTAAATCCCAATTACACGTCATTGTGGGAGGAATACTCGGTGGGAAATTTACCCATAAAATAAACGACCTTCCTCTGGTTCCTGGCATACTTACCCACATACGGTCCGCGGAATCGAACCCGCTGCCTTAGAGGCGAGAGGGATATGGTTGATTGATTGATTGATTGATTGGTTAGAGTTTTACGCCACATTCAGCGGTATTTCAGCTACGCTGTGGCGTAAACATATTTACAATTTATTTTTTATTATGAACAATTAAATACAACTCCAATCAGAAGGTCCCTTGGATGTTTACATCAAAAGGACTCGGAGAAAGAAAATGATCCGAATAGGACATACAAAAGTGTTAAAAATATGTCGATATATTATATAGTTCAAATTTGGATATAAAAATTGCAAATTGTCTGTTCAAATTTGGATATAAAAGTTGTAAATATTGAGTTTAAAATTGTGGAAATTTTAATAATATGCAATTATTCGTAAAAGTGATACACACCGATCTGTTTAAGAAACTTGATGACAACATCGCCATAAAAGTCCTTCGTAGAGGTGACTGTGTAGAAATGTTGCCTAACAGTGTCAAAGTCCACACAGTCAACCAATATGTGTTTGATGTCGTACAAGCAGTCACAAATTTAACACTTAGGGTTGGATTTGGGATCAAGAAGGAATTTTTGTGTGAGATGACTGTGGCCTATACGACATCGAGTTAGAAGAGAGGGATATGGAGGCCAGAAGCCAAAAGCGTACTCCGAAACCACTCCGCCACGGAGACCTTCCGTTCAGCTCTACTGTAGAGTTTTATGTTGAGTTTATTTTTTTAGTTATTGCTTTTTATATATACCTGTCACACACATGTTTAGGTTTTTGTTGACGTCTTCATACTTGGTATTTTGTATAGCTTAGGTTTTCAGTAACTTGTTTACATTGTAAGTCGTTATGTTATTATTTTAACTTAACTTCTTAGAGTTTATGTTAAAAAAAATTGAAAGTCATCTTTTTTCTTTCAGAATTTTTTTGTTCTAAAATCTGAATTACATCAAATAAGATATAAGTTTATTTTTAAATACGAACTTTCATTTCGGTGTTTTTTAATTAATCTCTTTAAATTAAACTTCTTTATATATTTATATTTGTTTAACTTTGTTTTAGTTGCATTTTGTTGACTAAATGTATTTCTCATTCTTGTAAAAAGAAATTCATATAACTTTCTGCTTGTAACAGTTTTGTGATCATATCTTTATTTTCTTTTATATTACTGTTTTTTTGGTAATTTCCTTTCTTTGTAAATTTAGAATAATTAAAAGATTTAAAAGAATAATTTAAGGAATTTTAATACAATTGTAATAAATTGGTTAATATTAAAAATATATATATATTTTTTTAATGCATTTTTTAAAATTATTTTTTTATTAATATTTTCTTATCACAGTTTTGTATTTTTTATATAATATAATATTATATAATTGTTAGAATAAAATAATTTTAACTGATTTGATTCAATTGTGTTTTGTTAAATAAGTTCACTCTCATTTCTGTAAAAAAATAATCCCATAAATTGTTGTAATATTTCTGCTTGTTACAAAACTATTTCTAACAGTGTTCTATGAACTTATTGTCTAATGACTTGTTGTATTTCTTTACTTAAGTTTGATTTTTGTCGAATCCCACAGTTTATAAACACGAAAAATCCCAGTCCTTTAGCCAATAACGTATTTGAATTTATATCACACACTTACAAGCATGGTGACGATTGGGAGGAGGCATGTCGGGTTCAACTACTCCAGTCCACAAGTCAAGGGTGCCGGGACTGCCTCCGTCCTGGAACTCCAGTAAATTTGGCTTATTTGCTGGAGCATTGCAAAGCTTCAGCATCAATCAGTTGGGAGCATGGCTAAGTGGAAACTGAGATTACAATATATAGGCCTATTGTAATTCCAGGTGGAAGTGAATGAAACATGCGACTTTTGTTGCAGTTCACATGTTGTTGTAAAAAAGCCAAAACTGACTTTTTGAAATCCATTTTTAAACAAATAATAGTTCGATTGGTCAATTTCCCAAGTCGGTAGCGGTGTTTGCAGTAGTCCATGCATACTATAACACTGGAGTCCTTTTTTTCATTCGTTAAACGGTTGAGAATAGACGTGACCTAAGAGACGTCTTGGCAGGGTCAAAGTTCAGAGAGTAATAACAAGAGCGTTATTACACTGCAGTGACATATAACTTATATATATTTGTGACGAAAATCCATATATCCTTATATATCACTGAATAATATATAAATAATAAAGATTTTTGTTTTTCCCTATTCTGTATTGTTAGCTTTATAGACTTCGCGTGTTCTTATTTTAAATCGAGTCAACTTTTGGTTTTCATAACAGCAGGGTACATCCAGGGCCGCCCATCTTCTCTAGCCAAGGGTTACTATTCCGAGCTACTCTGCATTTAAACCCTTGGCAGATAACTAATGTACAATAAGAGTTTCAGCTACGCCATCTGGCGGATAAAACAATCAAGGTTCTAGCTTACTACCGAGGTTTACAGTTACATTCGTTGCCAAATTCACTAGCCAAGTCTTCTTGTAGCACAACATCTGATTGGATGCGTAGAAGTTCCTACGCATCCAATCACCTGCTTGGAAGCTGAGTCCCATTATACCCGTAGCTCGGAATAGTAACCCTTGGCTAGAGAAGATGAGGGCCGCCAAGCCACCCGAAGCTCTTAGTGTGTGAAAGGACGGATAAGCAGTTTTAACTATTTCAAAAAATGGAATTTAAAGTTTGTCCCAGAGCATAAGCGATGTTATTTTTTTATTATTTATCCCCCACAATTTAACCGAAAAGTCAGGAAAATCATGATCATTGACTTTCCTCGCATTTATAGTTGAACTTTGACCACTGTATCCTAGTCTAAAAGGACTAAGCCACATTATTGTTTTTACATAATACTACTGAATGATTTCCTGAATATCTGCTGAGCAAAATTTGAACATATTGGAACAATTTACCGAAATGGCCGCCAATTTGGTATTGAGGTAATATTCCAGAATGTTATGGGAACAAAAGAATACATTTGTAAATTGTGATTTTATTGATCATGGACATTCGTTACAAATACATTTTCTTAAATTCTGAATACTATTCCGCGCGAAAATATCCAGAATATCAAAACGAGTCGTAGTAAAACAAATAAATCAGTTCTAGACTGGCGATCGTGATATATAGGTCTGCCATATATTGTTGAATTAAGGTTGAACCCTTTACTTTAGTCCTAACGCCTCTGTGAACTTGTGAGATTCTCCCACAATGTACAGTAGGCCTAATCCACATTGGACTTTGAACCGGTGTTTTATTGGTTTTGCACATATTCTGAAACAACCGTCACTGGCTATGCGGTTCGTATTTCACTGCAGGTAAAGTAAACTATAGACATGGCACAGCAGACGACATCCACTCTTCCGGTAAGGGGAGGCGGCCTACTGATATCAACCTATGAACAATGGCTATGACGTAGATTGACGTTAGTTCTCAGGTAAAACAAACGCTGGAGTTGGCACGGTATTGATGTGAACACCCTAGCAGACAAATAGTGAGGTTTATTCTGTGCGACACGACCCGGGCTCTGTACCAGACTGTGAACAGCGCCGTGCAGTAACGTACTGTAGTGTAGTGTTTCATTGTCTATTGACCAAAAACTTAAGTCTGTTTTAGCCCAGCTAGTTTTCACTTCAAACAATGGATACTGTAAAGACCTATACAACCAATTCCCAAATAGACATTTGTCCTTGACACTAAGCAAGTCTATACACCAACGGAATTTAGTATTTCGTCTTTTTTCTTTTCTTTTCAGGTATATACTATAAGATACCTCACTCCGCAGTCATAGTATTTACACACCTGTTGTAATTAATGAATTGACCCGATACAATTTATTTATTTCAAACCGTAAGAGTGTTACAAGAAATAACGCCCTGTGCGAAGTAGTATTTATTTAGCGCTCCAAACATCCGTCCATCCGATTTTCCGTCCGTCACACTTTGCTTTCTGGAGCACACCTCGATTATGTTTTTACCAATCTTTATATTTGTTCCACTGGTGTGCTTAGGTTGTGTCTTTGCTTAGTTTACGTTTCTTTTGCGCATACCTAATTTGCATATTGCAACCTTAAAAGTAAAATGTTTATGCGTGCAATACATTTGGTGTCCGGAGCCTATCTAGAAAACCATTCAATGTTTTTTAACAAACTTTGTATTATCTTTATTTGCATAATTATGGCAATCTTAAAGATCAATTGTTAACGTGTGCAATACATTTGGTTTCCGGAGCATATATAAAGAATTGTTTAATACGTTTTAACAAACTTTGTATTTCCTTTGTTCCTTTTCCTATTTTTATGTTTCTCCAACGCATACCCAATTTGTATATGGCATTCTTAAAGGTCAAATGTTTATGTGTGCAATACATTTTTATGTTTTAACAGCGCATACCCAATTTTTTTTATAATTATGGTAATCTTTAAGGTCAATTGTTTATGCGTGAATTTAATCAAATTCCGTAAAAGAAAATGGCCACCAATGTATCATTTTACAATATTCCCGTCTATATGTGTTCTAATATGATAATTTTGAGATCGAAATCACAAATTGACTTCAACCTGGAAGTCAGTGTCCTACTATTAAGGCATACGAAAGGATTTCATTTCATCGAATTACGCAAAGCAATAATAGGATTTAATTTCTCCAAATTCCGCAAAACAATACGGCAGCCATTGCATAGTTTAAAAATATTTCAAACTTAGAAAACAGTTTCCTCCAGTTAAAAAAAACTGATGCCATTGCATTTCATTTACTTCCACAAACCAAAATGGCCATCACTCAAATTCCGATATGAAAGTCTGGCACGAGTGTCTCTAGAGCACAAGTCTAGAACCATTAGACTTTTTGAAACCCAACTCTATACTTCAATCCGGTATTAAAGTAGTGCCATTTTCTATTTTCATTTGCTATTGTCTGCAGAGCATATCTTATTTGCATAATGCAATATTATAGGTCAAAGATGCAGTGCATGGTCCACAAATTTGGGGAAGGGATTTCTGGTAGTCAAACTGGGGAAATATTGTCTGACTCGTATGCTTCCATTATAGAGCTCCATTTGTCCGTCGAATATACGCCAAACATACAAACCAGTGTGAGGTGAGAATCTCCTCTGATTAACCGAGACTTTATTTGAATTTTCAAAGGAAAACAAATTTAACACCCAAATTATATGTCAAACACCTATGAACTTATTTCTAAATGCTGGACGTGGAATTAACTTGATTGTACCCATGCATGAGAAGTGTCCACTTTAATTGTATGAATGGTCAGAACAAAAGTGGGCAGCAAATTATTACATGCTATCCAGATCATGAGACCTCAAGACTTTATAAATCATCGTCATTGCATCATGCCTGTTCAATGGGATAAATAATAATGCGAAGTCATTGTACCTCATACAGGTAACTTGTGACAGAGGCACCGTTATTATATACCTCACTTTACAGGTAACTTGTTGCAAAGGCGCTGTCATATCTAAAACTGATACAGGTAATTCGTGACCGAGGCTCCGTCATTATGCTTCAAAAAGGTACAGGTAACTTGTGACAGAGACACTTTCAATATACCTCAAACAGGTAACTTGAGGCAGAGGCGCCGTCATTGTATACCTCATACAGGTAACTTGTTGCAGCCTTTATCGCCGAGCTGTGGTACTTAAATAATTTTTCATTTTCTATAGGAGCCTAACAATATTGCGGTGTTTAAACAGTCTCTGGGAATAGCCTTAAAAAATTACAGCTTTTCTTTGAGTTAGTCCGTTGCCTCGATTGTAAACCTCCCAAACTATCATGCCGAAACAATGGTATATGTCATATGTATGGTCCTGGAATAGTGTTATTGGGCTGTTATTGGTATTTAGTGGCATTTTGTGTGCTTTTGATAAAATCTGCGTTTATGTTCCCCTCCAGAAAACAGCACCAAGAGGACCAGAGCAAGTTACCGTATAGTCAATTTATATATATGCCATTATAACAAACAACAGACTAAAAAATATTAAATATTTCATCAAATTTGTGAAACAATCTCAAGTCGCGAGAGAAAAGCTGCATGGGCACTGCTTATTAGTGTCGAGTTTGGTCGGTGCAATAAGGTCAGTGTTTATCCTATTGGATTTTTTTTAGTTTTTTTTTAGATTACGCTATATATGTGTGGGTATCACGTTAGAGATTTACGACAGAGTATATAAGTATTATACTATATTCATTTTAATAATTTTTAACGAAAATACTGTATATTCATTTTAGTTGGGATATTGAATGATAACCTATAATAAGCTAACACACAATAAAAGCTGCTACCATCCGCAATAATAATATAGTGATTCTATTGTTCTAACAGTCAAGGGATTGGAGATTACAGGCTCTGATTACACAGCTTTGTTTGTCCGTACAGGAAGCTAAATGTCGCCAGAAATGGCTCGGTTTGCGAATTTGGTAAATGTCAGCGTTCGTCATATGAAAACTGATGTGACAATGTAAGTCTGGGAAGTCTAACAAACATCACTGCATGCGCCCAGTACCAGGTGACCTCAAAACTGTCTTGCTTAACCTAGATGTCAACCAGTATATAAAAATGTACAGAAGTTTTCTGTTTTTACCTTCTGATCAGAGACACGATTCCGACCTCTTGAAATGGTATATATCCTATCGGTAATATAAAGCATGCATGCAAGATTTACTTGAACCGTAAAGTGGATCTTCCTCAACTTTTGCGCTATCCTTTATTTGTTTCCACTAGTAAACCAGTTGCAGTCCCTTGTTAAAAAAATAGTCTTTATTTATGAAGTGTGTGACACATACATTCTAAAAAAATATACAGTAACTGAAGAAAACAATTTTGACCCACAAATTTGGATTTGTTCCTAAATATAGGGCCTACACGTTATAAAACCATATTTTTTGTTAATTTTTTGGTTGTTCACTTAATGCTTATTTTCTCAAATGAATGTGTCACACACTTTATAAATAAGAAAAAAAAACAAATATTTTTTTCTTAATACCAGTTTTATTTGCTATCAAACACTTACAAGCTCGGCGAATGTGATGGCCATCATGGTGCAAATGACTGGGCCATAGGGAGTCCCAAGCTGAGTTACGTACCGGTATGTCTATACGTAACTAAGCTAAGGGAGTCCCCTGTTGTGATGTGTGATGTATTCGGTAGATTGTCGTGCTTATAGGTCAAGAGGCACTAAAAATGTCCCCTCTGTTTAAGATTTAATTTTTGTTTACATTTCAAAGAGAGAATAAATGCTTGAACAAAAATATCGATCAAAGTAACATAAATCAAGAGAAGATGAATTTTAGGGCGTTAGAATGAATGCAAACCCAATACAACTTATTGTCCGTCATCATTTGTAGTCAAAAATTGTTCAAAAAGTGGTTAAAGTCAAAACATCTGTGAAAATATTGGTGGAATTTAGCAAACACCGAAAAAAACGCATAGAATTTTACCTGCAAATGACATTTTGTCACAACTCACCTATTTTATATTTGAAATATAGTTTTATCTGAATTTATGAAGATTAAAATGTGAATAACACCCTATAGCTACCTTTGGATAATCAACAAACTGAAGGCGAAACACTTCCCCCCTCCCCCCCCCCCCCCAAAAAAAAAAGAACGGATATTGACAGGTCTGGTTTTAAGTCCTATAGATATAGTAATATCCTTGGACATTAGCAGCATTCCAGTGTCGCTTAATTATTATAGTCCTACTTGCTGGATCGCTATTCAATACCCTCTTTAAATAGTGTACCTGCCGACAATCAGGAGTTCGATTTCGCTGGCGTTTGTTCGGATCCGCCTCCAGATGTCCATAGTGAATATAGTACTGCTGCTATTGAAGATTGAAGTGAGCGAGGAGATGAGTGCTGACATCATGACCGCCATCATCAACCCTCTTAATGCATTAGGCATAACTTCCAACACCAGCTTGGGGTAAGCGATATTCGTACAACCACTTCTGCTTCCGCATTCTTTTTCACAAATGTCTGGATCGGAACATCCAACAACATCTGAAAAGACAAATCAAATTGACAAATGTACTAAGAAAGTGACGGAAAGTGTTATTATCTTGTTTCACTGCATTAAAATACCTATTTTACTAACGGGATGAAATCAGGACTTTAATGAGATCAAGGGGATGACCATACACAATCGGTCACTCAATAAAAAAGATTTGATTCATTTTTACAGTTCATATAGTCCACGTGCAATAAGTCAATACAAATTAAACGATTGGCGGAAGCGGACTTTACTCCAAGATAGCAAGCATTTATTTAAGGATTAAATGAAGTCCTGAAATTAAGGTAGACAGAGCTTATCTCACCGGGCTGGGAGCTGGGAGCCACGAGAAGAGGCGTGAACAAAGTCACGTTAGACTTTACAGAGAGGGTACAACTATGACAATTCAAGCTTTCTTTCCTTAGCAACGGTAAAACGGTAAATCTATCGTCCGACACTAACAAATTTGGATAATTTTGGGGTTTTCCTCATTCACTTTCATCATCGATGACAATCAAGGTTTATTAAATTATTCAATGAAGATGAAGACTGTTTATCTAGTTAATTCAATTAGCCTCAACATATTTTTTGATTCAACGATCGAAAGCTGGACGAAACATAAATTTATTATTGTCCGCTAAGAAACATACCCGGAAACAGAATCCTCGCGATCATTCCGGGGAAGACGATTAGCCACAGTGGCAGGAATTTGAGCCATCCAGCCAAAACCGTTCCCGCCTTCGCGTGGGTAATGTTTTTAGCTGCTAGCGCCCTCTGTACAATAACCTGTAAAGGGAAATAATTACAAGTTATTCAAACATGTTGAAGTTCATTAATACATTTTTCATACATTTCAACATGAACCTAGAGAAAAAAAAATAGTTTCTTCAGAAAGTCGTGTCTGTGTCAGCGATATAAAATCCTTTACCAACATTAAATTAGACTGTTTATTACTTTATTTATTTCAGTAACACTTTTACAAAATTAAACGACACAAACATTAGGCTAATGCTACAGCTTTGATTATATAATAAAAAGATAATAAAGAAATAAAAAGAGATAAAAATGCATTGGACAAGCAAGAAAATAGATAATCGAATAAAAATAATTTAGCTGAACATGTTATATGGGAGGTCCATGTTAGTTGAATGTTAATGAAATAAATATATAACAATTAACAGCTTGCCGTAAAATAGCCCCTCCAGTTCCGTTTAAACATGGCTTGTCGTATTTAACAGCAACAATAAACCACATGAAACATACAGAATATTCAATTTGACAAGAGAAACCAAGAGCACGAATACAAGAGTAGAAACTCTTCGTGAAGGGAAAGGAAGAATACGAATACAAAACAAGAACCAGTTAAACAACAGACACAACAAGCAAAAATACAAGACCAGAAACACTTTGTCAACGGAAACCAAGAACACAAATACAAGACCAGAAACACTTTGTCAACGGTAACCAAGAACACAAATACAATGCCAGAAACAATTTTGACGACAGTAACCAAAAGCACGATCATAAGATCAGAAACACTTTGCCAACAGAAAACAAAAGCTCGAATACTAGAGCAGAAACTGACTTCAAAGGGCACGAAATTCACGAACACAAAACCCTCGATATAGATGGTTAGTGAATAAGCGAACCTGATCGGCACACCAGTACCACACCGAGGATATGCTGAGACCAAATGTAGCTCCAATCCACGGGAGATCACTCTTCAAGCCGCGGAAAGCGTGAAACGCATCCGGAGGGGGAATTCCACACACCGAATTAGTGGATTTTTCTGGTATTGCTGTTAAGAATCGAGCCTCTATTTCACTGTAACCTCCAATTGCTTTAAAACCTATGTTTACAAAAACTGAATAGTTTTACACACAAGAGATGCTGCATATGAAACTATGTTAGGATGAAAACTTTATTTCGAATCCAAGCTATATATTTATGCGTCCCAGTTAGAATCCCGATAAGGGAAACATAACACATCTTTTTCTACAATAAAATATATATTGATCTGCATTTTAAAATACATAAATTTTCCTACAAAGTAGAACTAAGATATTTTCTCTAAACCTTTTAATCGTCATTGTAATGCGTGATAAAGCCCCCTTGTTCCGATGATTCACTTCGGGAACGGTCATGCCTTGAGAAGATGGCCCATAGCCAATGACAAACAGATTTGCACAATTGCACAACAAACTTGCCCTAAGTAATTTAACTCACAAATAAAAGTAACCACTAGCCTGTAAGGCGGATCAAACCCTGATTCCCGCCTCTAAACTGTTAGAATAATGGTTCTAAGAGGAAGGTTCTAAATGGAACCAGGATGGTTCTAAATATAATCATAAGGATACAAACGGTTCTTTGATATAATAAGATATGGAGGAATACATGAAATAGTTGCTGGGAGGGTTCCTTACAGAGCCATAACTAAATAACCTTAAAGGGTTCCATAAGAGCCATATTTTTCTAAGAGTCAAGGTAACAATGCGAGTTACAGCAAATCAAGAACAATAACTACCTATAGACTCTCCAGAACTAGGGAAACAAGCGCTATATACACTATGTCTCTTCTGAGAGGAAGTCACAGAGGAGACAGAACATAACATACGTTTTAAGTTGTTGTTGCCTTTCATTTTTGTTAAATAGATGATGATTCGACACTACATAATGATCAGATGACACTGAAAATACTTGCGGGCGGTTAAACAGAGATATGATGCATGTTTTCTCCTCACAGTCTTGTTTATATGGATCACAACTTTGGCATGATTTAGCATTAATAATATGATAATATCAAAGTCGAAAAAAAAAACAACAAAAAAACACAGCAACCGACAAACATTGAAATAGGACTAGTTTTTCTTGAAGATTATTTAAAGAACAAGAAACAAAGAATGCCTCATCCTTTCTATACACTCATTCCAGAGTGAAACTTATTTCTTAATGGTTTCGTGTAGATAAAAAAAACTGCTGAAGGTCTGGTCTCTGGACTGGTATTCACTTCATTTTTTGTTTCCTTCCCTGTTAAATAGTTGTGCTAACAGGTAGTATTTGGCAGAATAACTCTAATATATGTGACCCAATTAATTTGGACATGTTGACTGGTGATAAGGGAAGATAGCGACAAGAGACTGTGGAAAGGGGGTATAGAATTGTAAACACAAGTGACAGAAGGTAAAACAAGAGCCCCCTTTGCCTAAAAGTTGCCCTAGACTAGAGTATTGAGGGTAAATACCGAAGAACGAAATATAAGAGCTGCAAATTGTCCCGACAAATTGAGCCTGTAATCTGACGAAGCCTTTCAGTCCTACTGACATCTTCGTTTAAATCTGGAAAGTTCGACTTAAGTTCTCCCATTTGTTTGTTAGGTGTTAGTTAAAATGTTAATTAAAGGGAGGTAATCCACACCTGATCAGAGCACCAGTACCATATGGAGGAAATAGTGAGTCCGAACATGATTCCGGGCCAAGGGAGATCATTATCGTCAGCCGACCGGATCAAATGGTAGGAATTCGCTGGTGGGTAGCCGCACTTAGCAATAGTGGAGTTTTCAGAAGGGTAGCGTGTCGTGTTTGGCCAAGCTGCGAAAAACTTCCTTTCAATTTCCTCGAAACCGCCAACTCTTATAAAACCTGAAGTCACGTGGTACAAAAGTTTGGGTATTTACCAAAGTTAGCTTAATCCGTTGCTTTTTATTTATATTTTACTTAAAACTGGGTAATTTCACTTCACAGTTTTATTTATTTAAAATGAGATTAAATTTAGTTGGAGATTTGTTAATTAGTATGTAATTATACTACCCTGGTTTATTTTCACAGAATGCTTTGACGAAGACAATCTAACACATTCAGCACACAACATACATAGAACTTCAACCAGTAACAAAATGTCAAAAAGGTGCAATGTCCGTGTTTAAATACAAGTAACACAAATAATGACATTTAAAAAAAAAAAAATCCATGTTTAGTTGTATAAACGAAGATAGATTAACTGCACTTTTAAAGGCACCGGGTACTGTGTTTGTTGATCAATTTAGCGCTTAATTTTGTCATTTATTCTTCCATATGACATGAGATTTAAATGAAATCACATGGGTGATTGTCCAGTAAACACCGTATAACATTTAGAAAAACAAAATTACAAAACCAGGTGACTGTCCAATAAACCAATTTGATATTGTCGACAATTACCATATACATGTATGTTAACATTGGAGTATTAGGATTAAGTTCTGTGTATTTGGTAGACTTGCGACGCTTTCACGAAAAGAAAATGTGAGGTGTATAAGTATATACTTACTCATAATCATGAGTATGAAGGCACCAATGATCATAATGATGGTCTGGGCGAAGTCAGTCCATATGACAGCCGTTAAGCCACCTGTAAGTCAACAACGTTCTCATTTAATTCATTCAGTAGAGAAAATAGGTAGACGTTTGTGACCAGTATGATGTTCTATCTGCGGTTCACCATTGATTAACTTTCAGTTTGAATCAGAAGATAAACTTTAACGACAATAGGTTAAGTATTATTCGCTATTAATTTTTAAATTTGATTATGCGCGTATGCGGATAAACCGTTCAGTGAACATTTGCGTTACATAGGCATACTACTTACCCGAGATAGTGAACAAAGCGGAGATAAGCAGCAAGATGATGACAGACACGTAGAGATTTAAATTTAGCGAGGCGTTGATGAATACTGCTCCGGCGTATAAATCAGCCTAGAAAAGGTAAAATACGGATTTTTTTAATATACATTTAGAAGCATTAATTGTACAGATTAAAAATAAAAACCTAAATACAGGGATTTTTTTTGTACAAGCAAAGAATCCATCTGCTCACAAAATCATCGCAAATGATATTAATGAGTATACAATAGAAAGGGCTACCAATACCATAAACAAACGTTGCTCGTTTTCAAAATGTCCCCAAGGGCAGCAGAGATCTGACTTTCGTTCTTCCGGTACATTCTAATTGATCAGGGTGATGTCATTACATTAAATTGGACTCTTTGTAGGCCTAGTGCAAAACACGGCTTGGACAGAAAGATAATGTTGGTCCATTTTTGTTGATAAAGATGCGCTTGGCGTTTGAACAGTAAAATATAATACCTATCGTCATTGTTACGAATAAAAAAAAGGTTTTAACGTTATTCAGTACCGGTATATAAGATAATTCTGATATGGGTAAGAAAGGTCAGATATAAAACACATATTGTTGGTTAATTAGGAAAACCCACAATGCATCTGGAGCAAACATGTTTTTCACGGCCTTAGAAAGTTGTTTTATCTCTTTACTACAGAATTATGTTCGCATTGATGTTTGGTAACATATTGTTTTTAAGGAACTTAACACAGATTTAGAGTTTTTCAACGAAGACATTTGGCCATGAACGTGGTTTACCGTAATACTTTGTAAGTAGTTGAACATTGAAAGAGCCTAGATGGCAAGTCTTAATACGGATGTCGATGTTGAAAACAAAGATGTATGTATCATCACCTGTTGCTCGAAAGAGTATTAGTCGCTAACACCAGATTAAATCGTTAATACCGAGTTAGAGATAGGCCTTCAATATGGCGTGACGTCATCTAATAGAGGTTTAAATTTAATAGTGCTTCGAGCAACCGGGCCCAGTCATTTAACACACACCCACACGTGAACAGCTGTTCACAACAGCTTTGTGGACGAAGAACAAAATACGCTGCTAAAAGAGCAGAGTTTTATTATGAAATTAAAAGCCGTTCCCTTGCCTCATTTAAGGTATTTTGAGGGGAATTCCTTCCGGTCTCATTTTCTATTTTGTTAATTACCCTAATTCCCCAGCAGAATCCGTGTAACCTTGAAACTTAACCTTCTTATCCATCTAAGTTTAAACCTTAGTCCGTGTGGATAACAATGGCTATACTACCAGGTGCTCCAAACTAGGACAATGAGTTTTGGGGGCTCTTAACCTAGATCGAGTTAAACCTTTTACTTTCCAAAAAACACTTCCTAATTAACAATACAGATGAGTATTGATTTTTGTCGGCGCTATGTGAGGCTGTTCTTTCTCCAAGCTTTGCATATCATTGGAAGGGACGGGGCGCTGTAGATCGAACCTTATAAACATGATGATAAAATTCAAAGATAGTTTCAGAAACATCATTGTAAAATTCAACAATAATTTCTGTACATTTTCAAAGTTTAGAAGATCATATGATGAAATTCATGATAAAATTGAATGCATAATGTTTGCGTATAAATAAAAGTCACGCTTCCTTTTATGTATATTGATTAGGTCAATTTTTGAATTTTAAAGCAATCATTGATATTGATGTGTTGTTGCATTGTCAAGTGGACGCTATTATCAGTTTGTCTGCATTGCTAAGAAAGCTTTGGGAGTCGGTTTAGAGCTGGACCAGGGTCCTGGGGTTCAAATCCCGGTGGATATATCACCCTTTACACACAAGTCAATGATAAATTAGAGGAAAATAATGTAAGTGCCTACATCGATGATCAGGACAATTGACTAAGAGGATCATCCCTCTATCGACTGAGCTACATAAGCGTATGTCGTAAAACACGTTTGGTGCAACCTATGACCTTTAGCTGACAGAGCCAACTCGCTACTGGTTTACCTACAATACTTCACTACAACAATATAAACTACAACATTAATTATTAGGAACTCTTAAAACAAACATTTACCAATATATTACAGATGTCTTACCGATATTTTGGTGAAGACATAGAGAATAAGTGCCAGACATGACAGGTAAACTCTGATCCTTTGCCCACCAAATCTCTTCTTTAGGTATTCTGGCATCGTGAAGACCTGTTGCATAAAATGGAAAATTGAAAGATATTGTCTATCAGTGCTTAGAGTTCTCTCGCTTATAAGATGGGACTGAATAGTTATAACGAAGGCCCATTAATGTGAACACGGTATTCTGCATGGGTATTCTGCATGGGTCCCGCGTCCGGGGCTTAGTGGTAGCGTGTGCGCATCCTAATCCTAGTCCAATTTACCGTTCACCGGAGTGAGTCCGTCTGTCGACCATCAGGTATATGAGTGAGTCACACGATGTGGCTCCGGCAACCGCGGGGGTGTTTTTTTTTTACGAGGTTCACTGCCGGGTTTCCACCGTAATAAGACAAAGAATAGTGTGAAGTGGACAATCCGCCGTCTTAAAAGTGAAATACCCTTGACTACGACGTTAAACCCTAATCAAACAAATAAACAAACGAACAAACAAGTAGTCTGCATGGACTAAAGGGACCTATTCATCTTAACACGGTTGTCTTCATGGGCTAGAGGGACTCATTATTGTAAACACCATACTCTGTAGAGTTCTATTATTGTAAACACCATACTCTGTGTGGACTACAGAGTTCTATTATTGTAAACACCATACCCTGTATGGACTACAGAGTTCTATTAATGTAAACACCATACTCTATATGGACTACAGAGTTCTATTATTGTAAATACCATACTCTGTAGAGTTCTATTATTGTAAACACCATACTCTGTGTGGACTACAGAGTTATATTATTGTAAACACCATACCCTGTATGGACTACAGAGTTCTATTAATGTAAACACGATACTCTGTATGGACTACATAGTTCTATTATTGTAAACACCATACTCTGTATGGACTACAGAGTTCTAATAATGTAAACACTATACTCTGTATGGACTACAGAGTTCTATCAATGTAAACACCATACTCTGTATGGACTACAGAGTTCTATGATTATAAACACCATACTCTGTATGGACTACAGAGTTATATTATTGCAAACGCCATACTCTGTGTGGACTACAGAGTTCTATTATTGTAAACACCATACCCTGTATGACTACATAGTTCTATTATTGTAAACACCATACTCTGTATGGACTACAGAGTTCTATTCATGTAAACACTATACTCTGTATGGACTACAGAGTTCTATTAATGTAAACACTATACTCTGCATGGACTAGAGGGGCCAATAAATATGTCTGTCTGTTGCAACTTAAATTGTGTGGTTTTTATGTAAAGACACATACGATAGTCGTATCCAATGGCTTTCCACTTTGAAATGTGTAACGGCGTAAATAAAAGCTTCATTGTGTAAGTTTAACCGTCCTAATACAAGAATATTGAAATTTTATACTGTACGTGACCTAAATGTGATTGCCTATCTCACATAGATCTATTATTAAGTGTACGAAAGGAAGCAGCAAAATTGAAGTGAAGACAAGACTCGTTCCCATATCAGATTAAAACTAGCATTATATATAATTGGTAAACTATTGTTTTAAATACTCTTACAGTATATTTTTACCTCCATTTCAATATCTGCGTGTGTCTCACAATTTAGACATGTCTGAGTGTTTCCCATAACAAGGCAAGTTTATTTAGAAACTGGTCCTTTAGAGTTTATTCAGAGCATGAGAATACTCTTCGATCGTAATAAGTCGGCACCTCTAAACCGAGTTGTTTCTTTTACACTATTCACAGCCATAGTGTTAATACAAGCTGTGGGATTCTTTTGTTAAATGTGAACACGGTTCAATTTATAGAATGTATATGTAGACGGTTTTACATCATGTATTGTTAGTTTGAAAAAGTCCAGAGACCTTACTTGAAGAAAGCTTCCTGAAGTCAAATGTGCCGTATTCAGCTTGTGTCCAACTAAACGCTGTATATAGTCTGCACCTACTAAGAGTATGACTCCTTTGGATGTAACGGAAAATATGCTAATTGAGATGACTTACCCCGGCAGCGATATACACTGGTACGAACAGCCATCCCAGCATCATTAAAATAAAGATGGCCTGAAAGAAATCAATGGTATTTATATTAGAGTGATGGTGACATTTCTGCTTTAATTAAAACTATATTAACTTCCGACAAAATATTTAAGACACATGGTAATCAGTTTTCACAGCAAGGAAATAAAAACTTTTGGAAATGTGCTTATCAACGAATACCTAGCAGAATTGTTATACTCTATATGTTTGCAAGTTGTGTCACAATAGGAAGCGCGGGGAAGCCCCATCCCCGAATCCCCCCAGCCTTTTCGCTTGCAGGCCACATGATGCCATGCACACATTGGAAGCCTTGATAACTAAAGAAAATCCCTTAACCCACGTGATCCCATAAAACAGGTGTGATTCACACGCCTTATTCAGAATCTCATTCGACAGATTAAATGTTATCGGATCGATAATCGATTAGCATTAATTTGTTGGTACAGATTGTTTAAAGTCGGTGTTACGATTTTTGACTAAGGAAGAGTTTGGAACAACTCTATATCCGATAAATCAGAAAAGTTGCACGAAATACAACACAATAAGGGTATTTACATTGACAGGACAGAAAGGTTGTGTACTGAAGGAATTCTATTTAGATTGATGTATTCACCACAATATCAGAAATAGATGTAAAGGTATTATGTATATATTTTTTCGGGTGTTTAGGCTTTCTATGAAGCTGTTTTATCCCTATTGAACGGAAAGAATGGTGTAATGTGGAGTAGGGATATTGAAATTTTTACTTATATTTTCGGATTTTTTTTTACACTAACATAAATATTTATTTTTCCAACTTCTGTCAACCTGTGCACCGCGATATTGATAACCCTTGCTTTGGTAAAATAAAGTGTTCCCCTGCAATTTGATCTATATGATCTTTTCACGGCAATAAGGTGACATACTCTCTTTTAACTGCAAGTCGATCACATTACGGGTTTGATACGTCAATATTAACATAAACCATATTTTCCACGAAATTGGATCATTTTTATGCATTTTTACGGAGATCTGTTTCACTTAATCAAACCACATATATACGCTACTTTCACTGCACCTTTGATCATTATCCACACATTATTTCGCCGTCATCTTGAATATGTATAATCGTCTGCATTATGAACATATATATGACCATCTGCAATGTGACCATATATGGTGTTCACGGTGTTATTTATTTCAGAAATTATCACCATGGTATTTATAAATATATGAGGCATTCTCTGTAAATGAACCACATCATTTAACTACACTCACAACAGAACATGTGAAAATGTTCCCACTAGGAGATAAAGTTTTAAACTCGTTTCTTCTTAGGTATAAAGACTTACATTGAGTTCGAAGACAGCTATACCGATTCCACTGGATGCCCCCGACCCGGCCAGTCCGATAAAATGACCACTCCCGATGTTACTTGCGAATAGCGAAGCTCCAACCTAAAACACACAACATAATAGCGTTAAGGTGGCTGACTTAATTTGATAGATATCACATCTTTTAACTTTAATATGAATGAAAGTTGTGTATAGATTAAAGCACAGCTATCAATTACACCTGAAGTATACGCCAGGTGTAAATAAATTGTGTGAAACTTGTTAAAAAGACATCAGACTGTTCAGATGACACAAGTTTAATACTGTACGGCTTTCTTACATCAAATATTGGTTCAGATGATCAAGGTAGAATCCTCGACTTCCATTGGTTGGTTGACGTGTCTTAAAGCAGTGTCTTACCCTAAAGTTTATTTTGATAAAAAGCTTCGCCACTGTCCTGTAGATAGCCAAAAAAAGCACCAAAATATTACACTGAGAATTTTGTTCTCCGGCGACTCCGAGAAACTCCTTAAAATGGCAAGGTCTATTTGTCCTGGGGGGACCAGGAAAATGCTCAGCTGAGATCGTCGCTAGTAACAAGTCAATGGTTGTCGAGAAGACATTTTAACCACACAGTATTTTTCTACTCTTCATTCATAACCCAGGTATAAGTTTTGGTCGCCCCCTTCCCCATAAAAAAACCCAAGCTTTATGGCTGCGGCCGTTTAATCTTCTGTCCGACAAACAACCTTGTCGGTAACGAATAGAAGTGGGAATAGAGATTCAGTAACGAATAGAAGTGGGAATAGAGATTCGGTAACGAATAGAAGTGGGAATAGAGATTCGGTAAC
>JAVFBW010143485.1:0-12758 GCA_034783835.1 Mopalia ciliata | reverse complement strand
GAAACATAATTTACTTCTGAATATGACTCAGTCCAACTTTGTATCGATAGAAAAAATGTAGAATCATTATAGCAAAAGGCACAACTACAACTAATGGTTTATGTGTCTATCAAGTTTCTCAAACATAGGCTTTATAGTTTTCAAGATTTGCCGTGGAAACAGATTAGAGCCATTGGGCTGGCCGGACGGACAGGCAGACAGTTTTTAAATTGATGAATGCATTATAGTACAAGGCACAACTAAAGTTAATGCTCAATGTGCCTACCAAGTTTCATAAAGATATGCCTTATATATAGTTTTCGAGTTCTGCTTCTTAAACGGATTAGAGCCATCCAGTCAGCTGGACGTAATAGCAAAAGGCACAACTACAGTTAATGCTTTATATGCCTACCAAGGTGTATAAAGGTACCCTTATAATTTTCGAGTTCTGCTCAGGAAACAAAATTTATTTCTGATCATGGCTGAGTCTAACTTAATCCATAGAAATAAGAAAAATTAAAAAATGGAGAAACCGCCGGAGCAAAAGTTTCACAAACATAGTCCATACAGTTTTCGAGTCCTGTTCAGTAAACGGATAAGAGTAATTCGGCTGGCCTTTCAGACAGACAGACACATTTTTAAAATGAAGAATCCGCAATAACAAAAACAACTCTGTTCTAATCCATAATTTTAGCACTTTGCGTGGGGAGGTGAAAGCCATGTATTCTTTTTTCATTCGTTAGCCCTCCTATCTAAAAAAAAAATAGAAAACTAGTACATGTACATTGTATTACTAAGCTGTCTTCATTAAGCTGATATCTACGTGTAGTAGAACATGTTCCTGTATCAGTTACGACAGATGTCCATCGGCGTATAAAAAGTAGATATGAAGAGCAAATGAAAGAGAGAAAAGGTAAGAGGTACGGTACATGGAATAGGTATAAAAAAAATCTGTGGTGAAATGATAGGTCTTAAAAATACAAGCCAGTTATATTGTAAATAACAGGAATTAACAAATAATTAGATATATATATTAGTATATATATATTCATTTATTTAATTAATAACAAATAAATATAACTACATTTATAAAACAGATTCAATCAATTTACAAAAAATGTTCTTCCTTTAGGCTCTTAATATGACCGAAATTCTTTTGATTCTTATAAATATATAACAACGCTGAATATAAATATAAAAAGTACATATGTAACGAGAGCAAACGAAAGAGAGAACAGGTACAAAAATATTGGTGCATGGAATAGATAATGTAATTAAAAGAATTGTCTTACAAATATGAAGATTTTGGTTCGGTTAAAAGAGGTTAGTAAGGTACTTTGGAGTCGGATTATTGAGATATTTATATATCAGAAACAGGATTTTATGGTCTACTTTGTCCCTAAGTGGCATCCAAATAAGCTCTTTGAGTAGAGTAACAGTTGGTATAAAGAAATAAGCAATTAATATAAGAAATGCTGTTTCCTTTGTGCAAGATTGTTAGCATTTCTATGTTGTTCACAGAAGTTTTCCCCAAAACAGCGCAACAATAATCAAAATTGGGAGTATGTAGGAATTGTAAAATTATATTTGTATAAGGGTTTAGTAGACTTCGTTACGCCCTTAGATTACAAGCAGTTTGCTTACTTTTAAATCAACAGATTGTATGTTACTGTTACAAGATACACATTAATCAATTTGAACTCCAAGTAATTTTACAGACTTCACTTGTTCTGGATTCATGTTGTACAAAAGCGCACTCAATTGTGATTTGTTTGAAATCAAATGTTTTTGTGACCCAATAAGCATGCATCTGGACTTTCTGGGATTTATCAACATTACATTGACATCACACCATTTCTGAATTTCTTAAAGTCTTTTGTTGACATTAATTGCTACAGTTTTGACATATTTAGATGAACAATATAATGCAGTGTCATCAGCAAAGCTAAAATTGACATATTTGAATAATTAAGATTTAAAGATAAATAATAATAACACATAATAAAAAGTAAAGACCCCAATATAAAACCTTGTAGTACACCTGACAATACAAGGATGCAGTCAGATATACCACCTTCCACAAAAACCTTCTGTCTTCTACTACTAAAATAGGATTAAAAAAAATCAAAGCATTGTCTTTAAATTTGTACACCTTCAATTTCTGTATTTATTAGTCATGATTAATAGTATCAAATGCTTCTTGACAATCAGCCAATACAATAACAACTATGTCGCCAATATCAATGGCATTCAATCAATCGACAATCATTTTTATAAGATATGTTTCACACAAGTGATGACGGCGAAATCCTGACTGTGAGAGATCTAAAGGTTTGAATTCCATAACCTTTATGTTCATGTTGTCATAGTTAGGTCTTCGAAATTAAAAGAGAGATAGACACTGGTTTCATATGTTCTACTTTGTCTTTCGATTCACCCATATGTAGTGGAACAACCTTGGTCTGTTTCTATAAGGTTGGAAACGAAGACGACATCATACATTTAGTCTATGATTATTGGTAAAGGCCCAGCAATTACTGGGCCCTGTCCAAATTTACATTAAATTATGTACCAATTTATTATTGTCTACGGAAAAATAGCCACGCTATAAGTCTTGTACTGAATGTGGCTTTGTACACTAAACAAGTTTAAATCAATTACTGGGGTTGAAAGGACAAAAACATCTTGCATTTATGTTGTCTTATCTAAGTATAGAAGTTACTGAAGGACAAATCCATGTGTATCTGTTTACAACGACAGACACACATTGCAGATTATTTTGTTAAAATTTAAAAAAAAAACGTCTTTAACTAGAAAAATCTTCAAGGCTGCGAAATATGGTATAATGTCCTAGTGGGCTGTTAAGAGAGACGTTCTATCTAACATTCTCAATATACAAGGAAACCGTTGGTCTTCTAATTCAATTTATGTTATCGGGTCTGCTCTAGGATAAAGATGACTATCCCCACTTATTATTTTTTTATAATATGCAACCATAAAAAACAAATCGCAAAGTTAGAGTTAAAGTGTCCTTAAAATCAACAACTGCAGGACTCATTGTACAAGGGGAGGTAACTGATGAAATCCGATTTTTTTACCAATGCTGTGTTGAGAGTTGCTTCCCTTACTACAACTTGCAGGTTTTATACATAGCCTTTTGCTGTCTGAAAAAGGAATCATAAATGAGATAAACTGGTTTACTCTGGTTCTATGGGGGTTATATACAAACCTTGTACAAAGAGGCCGTGTATGTTAAAATCGTATTTATAATGATCACATAAGCCCATCTGGGTATTTGTCATATATACCACACGCTTAACTGACATTATTTACAACAGAAACAGTTACTTTTTGGAAACACAATATTTCTTTTACTTACCTGCCAAGATAACTGATTACGTCTTTGATGTTTCACACAAATACGCCTGGAGCAAATGTACTTTATTGTTTATATGAAAAACGGTAGCTTAAACCATACAAGTTTGCTTTTTGTACAAATCACGACATGTTATAAAAAAAATTATCTACCACAAATTCAGATGAACTTAGACTTAAGCAATTTAAAACTAAGATCACTTTGTTGAACGGGATCCCGGTAATCAAGTTTATAGATTATTACATAAAAGTGTTGGGGTCAAATTAACATACAATTATATTTCCACTATTTTCTACAAAAAGTATGTATGTTTTCTCACAATATTAATATTCAACACCTATAAAAATCAGATAATACAGGAATACGTTTCAGCTTCAACAAATAATTCCCAAATTAATTTATTTGTAAATAAATACAAAGATTTGGGGTTTGATTAAATGTTTTATATATTTTGACAAATTAACTGATCAGAAAAGCATCTGTTTTAAATCGAGCCATAGGAAGGTCATTTTTTTTACCGCCCGTAAGATTTTTGCCTTTTTTATCTTAAAATAGATGCCATCTATCCTTCTCTCTGTCCGTCCATCCGTCCGTCTATACTCTACCTCCTGACATATTCCTTGTTTAGTCTCCAATATATCGATCGAGCTGAACTTTTTTTTAACAGCTGACATATTGGGACTGTGAACTGTCATAATGCTATTCATATTAAATTCTAGGAAGTTTGTTTGTGCGTCAATCTGTCCGTTATTTCCCTTCACTGATCTACTCCCACGCTTTATCTAAAAAAAAAAACACTCAAGGTATCGAGTTTAAACTAGTTTCATTTAACAAATAACATATTGGGACCATGTATTATCATGGTGCTATTGATGTTACATTTTCGGAAGTTTGTCTGTCCGTCCATCCGTCTGTTCGTTGCCTCCAATCTACCTGCGGTAATATTCCGATGTATATCTAAAAAAGTACTCAATGTATCGAGCTCAAACTTGTTTCATTTAACAGATGATATATTGGGGCTGTGCACTATAATAATACTGTCCTGGTGCTATTCAAGTTACATTTGTGGAAGTTGTCTGTCCGTCCATATGTACATCATTTGCTTTCACTCTATCACCTGTCATATTCCGAGCTCTGTCTCCAAAAGTACTCCAAATATTGAGCTGAAATTTATGTTATTTAACAGCCGACAAATTGGGACTGTGAGCTGTCATAATGCTATTCATATAACCTTCTTGGAAGTCTGCCCGTCCATCCGTCCGTCATTTGTTTTTACTGTACCTCCTATCAAAAGGCTGAGCTCTATAAAAAAAACACTACGAAATGTATTGAGCTCAAACTTGTTTCATCAAACAGCTGATATATTGGGGCAGTGCACTTTTATGATGCTATTCATGTTACTTAATGGGAAGCATGTCTGTCCGTCCATCCGTCTATTCTTTACCTTCACTCTACCTGCTGGCACATTCCTTTGTCTATCTAAACCAAATACTCAATTTATTGACCCAAAACTTGATTTATTTAACAGCTGACATATTAGGACTGTGTGCTCTCATGATGCTTATCGTGTAGCATTCTTGGAAGTTTGTCTGTCCGTCCATCCGTCCATTCTGTGCTTCAATTCTACCGCCTGTCATGTTTTGATCTCTGTCTCAAAAAGAACTCGATGTATAGAGTTGAACTATGTTTTATTATGCCCTTGCTTGTCCGTGCTTGGTCACCATACAACAACAATTTGCCACGTGCAAAAAATGGATGACAAGGACAAAGGTTCAACACCTTAGATTCCGTGTGCGGCTTCCAACTTTACTGTGCTTGATGGGATTTGTAAAGCATATCCTTTCATATTATTCTCAAACCAATATAGTTTTTTTTACATAATCTTATTAATATGATTGTCGGAAGAACCAATGGTGGCTTGTAGGTTGTAAACTGCATTTAGAAAGCTGGATTCTCGAGTCAGCGGTGGAATTACGTCCGATGGCAATGGGAGATATTCTGTATTCTCCAAGGATGTATTCGAGTCAGAATCAGTTGAAGCGAGCGTGTACTCCGATATTTCCAGACTATGACTATCGCCGGGAATGTCAATAAATTCTGACATGTTGTTGAACAGACAATATTGGTTACATCACTTTATTGCTTTTGAGAGAGACTTATACATTTTGTGTTCACGATTTTGAAAGTCCTTTATAAAGAGATTTGGAAACTTAGCTGGTCATATTGTATGAAATCTCTATTTGCTTAAAACTGTTTCCAAGGTGTATATAGGATGTGGGAAGTTTTTTCACAACGATAGACGAAGATATAGACTGCCTAATTACGGACGAAACACACTCTATTGTTGTAATAAAGGGACTATCAAATAGTTTAATTTGAATCTTACTTTATTTTTTTGTAAGCAACCGTTAACATAATAAAGTCAATCTGTGAGAGGCTGCTATTACAGTTTTCTGATAGACTAATTAATTGATCGATTATTTCTAATGATTTACCTGTTTAAAGGTATTTGATGTTGTACTCTGGAGAAGCAACCAAAGTCATTATGTTAAGAAATAATACTTTCATGAGTAGACAGGGAGTTTTAATTAAAACTTACTTATATACATCATGTTTAGCAGTTATATGTGAGTCATATGTGTTTTAATTTTTGTACTTTTACTTTTTATATGGGAGGGTGTGGGTCATAATTGTTATACTTTTTGTCAGTTGTGTGTATCTTAGCATAGTTTAAATTCTATGTTAATTGTTTTATTCTTATTTGTTAGAGAAAAGCAACTTTGTAGCCTTTATGGTTGCTTGTAATTCTCCTTACAATAAAATAAAGCATAATTAAAATTTGTGGTACAGTGTCATTTTTTACGAATTCTAAAATATTATCTTTTCTACTTCCGACGTCGAGACACTGTCTGTAAGATACACACAGATAATCTTGTTCCGCACTTCTTCGATTCTCAGATCTGGAGCAGTCATCGCCCAATATTGGTGGAAATTAATCCGCCATTGCCTGTCATGGCGTACGAGAATTGTGTTATGAAACAATATATTTTATATAACGTCGAACATAATAGTAGAAGCCATTGGATTGGCTATATATATATATATACCTTTGGTAATACAGATAGTAATACTGGATGACTAAATTTGTATTCGAGTCAAGCCGTTGAACTTTTGATAATGTACACGCCTCATCTGCCACTGATTACTGTATCCCAGCATTTACACAGCCGGCATTTAATGCATTTTTGCCTTTATGTTTTTTGTTATTTTAGTTTTTTTAGTGCTTCTGATCAGCCCGCTCCGCTCTCTGGTCACTGACGGGTCCTAGCTCAAGGCGCTGGATTAAAAGTCAACAATTTAATCAATGAATTTATGTTTATTTTATCATAACTGATGTGGTTTGTTTGACCGCTCCTGTGATATCCGCCCGTAATCTCCATCCTTTATCGCCAGAGGGCGCTTTGTTAACGATCGCGGGATTGTTGCAAGCCGGAAAAAGATGGCGATAATTGACCAAAAAAAGGGTTTGTTCTAAATTGAATTTACTTAGTTCCCTTTCAGTAGATTATGACCTCCGGAATAGAGCACCGAAATAACTGTGCACTGGAATGTTTTATAATCAGTTCCATGAGATAATTTGATAGTGTGATATTTAAAAGGTTTCAAAGTAGCCCTTACATTTTGCAATTAACGTAAGGCAAATGATAAGTGTGTATCAATTTAACATGCTGCACACTGTATATTCATACAAGGCACATTTTGCACCTGTCATTCAAATCCCCGGAATCGCAGTTAATTAAGGCACGGATATTTAACTATCCGTTATGTTTATGAAAGAATGTATTGTTTAAGCCATTATATATTTTTTAAAGAGAGTTCTCATCTGTATCCTCTCTTGAGACGTAAAGCGACTAGGACAACTCTTGTACTTTATACCAGGCCATGGCGCTTTAATATCCGCTAATATTTGAGACTACGTTCGTAACAGATCAGCAAACAAAAGAAGTGCAAAACAAGATTTCCCGTGTAGAGTAGAGTCAATGTCTCTCGACATAGGAAGTAGAATCCATTAAATTTGAGAACGCTGTAAACATTTAAATCAGTCCCGTTTCAGACCGTACGTATCTCAACCATCTGAAACGGATAAATATACGAAGTCTCTGTATCTGTTTAGTGAGACAGGTAGGCCTATATAGGTATATGGAAATCAATATATATCGCGCAGAAGGCTTCGAACAATACATTCCATAATACGTGTTACTACCCATAATTGTTTTTTTTTTAAACCAGCAACAATATCACCGATAGCCCACAACAAATGTAGCAGTGTTCACAAAACTCGTGTTGATTTAAGTTGAAATTCACATACAACTAAAAAGGTCAATAATAAAGGGCTTTGAAAATTCGTTTTCTACAAAAAGCAAGTAATATTTTGTAATTATTTATTTTTGTGTAACAGGGTAGATGAGGCAAATAAAACTGTAGGCTACCATAAATACAAACAAGTTAATATTTCTTTTTTTGCTTTTTAGTTTTTTAGTTATAAGCTAGTAATTATCTTTCCGTTATAAATATCTCACAATACTTGTTAAAGAAGATTATCCAGTAATGCTTTGTTTTTACACGTTGTAATTGGAAGGGAATCTGGCGAACTATCAAATATATATTCCATCTAATAATAATTATATTTTCGATAAATCTTGCTGGTGGCTATGCAAGGAGCACTGCCCATTAAAAAGTGCTTGTTACAGCAAATCAACAGGACCCCCCCCCCCCCCCCCACCCCACCCTAAGCATCGCACCAACGTCATTATCTAAGGTAATTTAGCGGAAACACTTATCAATACATACAAGTCGGTGATAGATTATTGTATCGGCGTATTCATATAGGCACAGCGTGTTTTCTGGAGGGCGTTTGATTTGTTTTGTTTGATTGGTGTTTAACGCCTTACTTACGATTATTACACTTACATGACGGAGTGCCTGTCCAAAGGGCGAAGAAAACCACTCCAAATGACACTGATATAACAAGCAAAGACGAAACCGAACAAATACATGACAATCACAGGACGTAATACATAACCATCACAAACAGATCAGCTACATTGTTGATTACTCAATTGGCTTATAGTAATCTCACAATTTCTTGTACTTCCTTTATGTTTTAAATTATGGAAAGTAATATATAATCTTACGATATTTTTATTATTATTATTATTATTTATTTTTTAACCGCCCTTACTCGTTTCCATCCGATGTGTCCGGTAATGTGGAGCTATTATCTGATCACGCATGCGTAAAAACAAACGAGGGCCCCTAGCGGTCGTTGGAGGAATTGTCATTTATCGGGCTATTAGTTTTTTAATATGTGTCTGTATTGAATCGAAAGCCTTCTGGCATACAACAGACTATCACAGTTTAAAAAGATAAAGTCGGATAAGATCCCTATCAAGCCTTCTTAACCTTGTAATAAACACAATTAATTTCTTTCGTGGAATACTTTCTTAATTTTCATTGGGTGTATAAGTGTTCATATTCGTCCACTTCATTTTTTTTTTTTTTTGGTTTGAATTATTCATTGCAAAGATATAGCTGTTGACATTTAAATCATAATAGCACTGGGGAACCTTTTCATTGTATTTTAGAGTAAGGGGTTGGTTTGAATATATTAAAGCCAATGTATATAGCTTTTGATATAGGTTTTGACTTTTTGTCATTCTGGATGCCGGGGACTGTATACACCTGTCTTTGTTCCGTCTAATACTTTATTAATTTTTGCAGCCATTATTCTGTATCAGCTTATTTTTTCTATCTCGTTTTTGTCAGTATTAGTCAGTAAGTGTCCTACAAAAGTGTTTTTGTATTATTTTCACTTGATTTACATACGGATTAATGCATACATTCATCTTGATTTACATATACAAATATTCTTGTGGTCCTTTAAATTAACCTTTTGTACAACACTAAATTAGGATATCCCATTTATTCATTACATTTCATCAACTTTATCTTTTAATTGACTCTGGTTAATCATTGAAACACTTCAACCATTCTCGTGTGGACACGTTTCATGACGCTAGTGAAGTATATGTTTGAAATATAAGCGGTCCTTCCTCGTGGTCAACCATACTACTGTAATACCTAATTTTCTCGTCGTCGGAGTTTGTTTGTCTGATTGGGTTTTAAATTTCGTACCCAAGGGTATTTCACTTATATGACGACGGTGGAAACCCTGGGGGTAGCCTCGTAAAAACCATCCCGCGATTGCCCCAGTCACGTCGTGTGACACTTCTTTATCCGATGGTTGACAGAAAGACTCGATCCCGTGAAAAGTAGGTACATCGAAGTAGGATTAATAAGTGCACACTATATTCACTAAGCCACTGCCGCGGGCTCTAGCCAGAGAGATTCGCGTCAATGTTCGTCAATGTTCCACTATGTTCGTAAATAATCGATAATGGTTTTCAGCGTTTCGCAATGTTAGCTAATGCTCATTTTAATGTTCGTTAAAATTTAACAATTCTGGTCAGTACTCTTTAATGCCCACCATTGTTCCGCTATGTTCGCCAATGCTGGTCAATGTTCACCAACGTTCACGATAATGGTCATTAGTCGTAAACGTTCATTAATGTTCCTCACGTTCGTCATTACTCGTAAATGTTAATCAATGTTCCACAATGTTCGTCAGTGCACTTTAATGTTCGTCAACGCCCCTTAATGTTTGTCAATGTTCCACAATGTTCAATAATGTTCGGCACGCTCTACCGTCGGCTGTACACGTTCAAAAACATGTGTAGATGGGAAAGTTATCTAGTTGATGCCCGAAGTGGTTTTTTTTATCAAAATAAATTACACATTTAAGTGAATTATATAACGATGAAAAGATAAACAGATTAGCAAAAAACTTTTAACTATGGTTGTTAATCCGATCTTTCCCAAGGGTAATTGAAATGCGGTAGGTAAACGGTAGGAAGTAGCCTCATTTAAATAATTCCAGTATTTGTCCATCTTGCTTCGTCGAACTGCCTGTAAAGCAAACCGTATATTATCACATAAACAGTATTTTCCACATACCGCATCATCACCAAGCCAAGAGTAAGCTTTGTTCCGAGCTGCTCTCTCTGGCAATCCTTGGCGGACCCCACACAAGCATATACAGCTACAGCATACGTGGAGTACAGTGATCAATAACGAATAGGAATGGCTAATAGCGACTGTCCGAGACCGCCAGTGCCGTGCTCTCTGATTGGTGCATTCAAGTACAGAGGCAACCAAAAAAAAAAACGTAGCAGAGCATGGGGTCCGTATTTTAAATGCGCAGTCCGCCAAAGTGGACTGTATCTCAGACTAAATGGCTTGGCTAGTCGTCATATCAGTGAAATACCCTTGAGGGCAATGTTGAGGCCAATCAAACTTGCCATTCTTTTGTTTCCGGTTTGTAGCCGTGCAATACATAAAAACGTATGATTCATATCATACTGTCTGAAACATGACAAAATAGAACTCTCGATCTGCGATACTTTCAGCATACCCACTTACGGCGGATGATAATCACAAAGACCCCCATTTATCCACAAAGTTTATGCATCTCGCTAATTTTCAAAAATATTGGTAAATCATATCACCTCGTAGAGACTTATAGTTCCATTTAAAAAAAATATATGACAAAACAGTCACGCGACTAGAGCTGCAATGCTGTCAGGTGACCGATCCATGAATACATGACGTCATACTGGGTATTTGAAAACTCAATGATTTGGGGGAATTTTACGGTTTTAAATTTGTTTTATCAGATTTATTGACTAATATGAACAGGAAGGATTTAGAATAATTCAAAATTATTCGGTTATTTTATCACCCGCTGGATGTAAACTGTACCACTCATGTTCAGTACGTGGCCTGTTCACGGAATATACAAATTCTGATTATTTTCCAAAAGTCACGAGAGTATAAGTCCATTCATTATCCACGTGTCTGGCATAAGTTTACGAATGAGTGTCAGAATTGAGAACCTGAACGAGTCTCTTGTTTGGGGTTTACTTACATATTTTGTGTTGATCGCTGACCAATCTAAAATAATGCTGCCTTCTTAATTATGCAACCAATTCAGCCATGGCATATGTTAAGTTAAATCTTAACACCAACGAAGTATGCAGAGTTTAACTATAAGCGACAGATTCTACTTTAGTAGTAACCAACCAATGAGAGCCTACTATAATAGTAACCAACCAATGAGAGTCGACAACAGAGGGCTACGTGCACGCGCGAACAGGGGCCAGACAAAACGCTGCCCGTGTTGTGTGTCTGTTACATGGTTAAATCTAGTTGCACTTTCAGAGGATTAACAGATTAGCCTGACATTTACGCGCAGATAAAAATAGCAGTTGAACAAATAAGCCGCTCTAAAATAGGTTTTGTGTTTATGTGTTCAGACTTGGTAACCTAATTCAGTGGAATTTCACCAAACATTTGGGTCTCTGTTTGACATACAGAGAGACGTCATAACGTGCGCATGCATGTATGTTTTTTGTACTTTGATCAAATTTATAGGAAATAAACCATCCAATATCAGAAAACTTGCCAATTTTACTTATGAAATCCGTGTTTAGCTTTGTTCGTGATCCACAGATTGGGACAAAATGGGACGATCGAACTTTCACAAAAGAAATTCTAAATTTATTTTTTCTTACGTTTTGACCTTCATCTACAATGCAATAGGAAATGAGTGGGAATGTAAAGATAAATAATATAACAAAAACTCCAACCAAGAAAATCGTATTGATATACACTCACTTTCTGCTCACTTGGGTCATCATCAGTTATAGACATGAACAGAGAGTATATGAGGCGTCCACTATTATTAGCTCTAAAATACACTCAATTTCTGCTCACTTGGGCTACCATCAGTTATAGACATGAACAGAGAGTATATGAGGCGTTCGCTATTATGAGCTCTTAAATACAAATACACTCAATTTCTGCTCACTTGGGCTACTATCAGTTATAGACATGAACAGAGAGTATATGAGGCGTTCGCTATTATGAGCTCTTAAATACACTCAATAACTGCTCACTCGGGTCATCATCATCATCAGTTATAGACATGCACAGATGATATATAAGGCGTTCGCTATTATTAGCTCTAAAATACACTCAATTTCTGCTCACGTGGGTCATCATCAATTATAGACATGAACAGAGAGTATATAAGGCGTTCACTATTATTAGCTCTAAAATACACTCAATTTCTGCTCACGTGGGTCATCATCAGTTATAAACATGAACAGAGAGTATATCAGGCGTTCACTATTATTAGCTCTAAAATACACTCAATTTCTGCTCACGTGGGTCATCATCAGTTATAGACATGAACAGAGGGTATATCAGGCGTTCACTATTATTA
>JAVFBW010143474.1:0-12758 GCA_034783835.1 Mopalia ciliata | reverse complement strand
TCACACGTTGAGGAGATTTGACCTATTGCATACTAAACAATAGTTACAATTTCTTGAGCTTTGTTCGGATGTGTTTTGTTGGATGCTTCCGATAGCGTGTCGGTAGTACCACGGGGAGGCGGTTTGACCTATTGCCCTCTCAGCTAAATGGCAAAGCAAAGCCGATCTGTTTGGGATGTCTTTGTTGATGTCCTGTGATTGTTCTGCCTCTTCTCTGTTTGTTGTCGATGTTGTTGAGGGTGGTTTTCTTCACCCCGAGACCTGACACGACGTCATGTGAGTGAAATAACCTTAAGTACGGTACATGCGGCGTTAATTAAACTCCAAAAAAAGAAGCAAGGAGACCGCTCCTATATTGTGTCGTGAATATTCTATTTGTGTCTTGTCTTGTCTCTGTTTGTTACCAGAGTTGTCGAGGGCGGCTTCCTTCAGATTTCCGTGATGTGAGTGAAGTAACTGTAACCCCCCCCCCAATCAAACAAACAATAAATCCAGCTCTACGATTTCTTGTTATTTACAGCTGAAAATCCCGCTTGTCAAAAGACGTGATGAATAAAAGGCTTCAGATTTCGCCTGAGTGTTATTCGCTTGTCAAAGTCTCACGATATACGAGCCTCTTTACAGGAACTGTTGGCCAGCGAGATAAAGTTTCCAATAAATGACACCTTCGGTAAACAGCCGTTATCGCAGTTATGTAATATGTCCACGTCAATTTATTCAGTCAGAAACCTGAGTAGCAATATTACCGAGTGCAAATAACTGGAGACGGGAAGTGATAATTAACTGGACTTTCTGCTGTAAACAATTAGATGTGTAATAACTAGAATGACATCCTTGCATCTAACCAAACAACAGCAAGTTAATTATACTCGGTAAGCATATATTGAAATTTCCAAACAACAGATTTTAACAAGCAATGTACGAGAAGTTCCGTGCAAGAAGAAATACAGCAGATGGTTACAGGACACGTGTGCCTTGACGACAACCCCTTGTTTACATAAGCTATTTACTGTCGTCATCCTGCCTTTAAACAAGTTGCCATACCTCCAACGTTCGTCAGCATGATGACTTTGTAGAGATTAAGGATCATTATGGCTTAAACAGTATAACTTTGTGAGGCTTCCGTGCCTCTGAAGTTCATCAAATTGCTACTTTTTGTCTGGTACCTTCAGCGTTCATTCGCTACTCAATGGGACAATGAATACAACATATGGTCTTTAAATGTGTGGTACCTCTCATGTCCATCAAACATAATAACTTTGGAATTGCTTAATTTTCTTAAATCTTTTAAAAGGCTGTTTGTAACTTTACAAGTGAAGCATGATAAAGGCTTCTGTTTCGTTCTAGTAACATCGCTGGAGTTTCGGTGTCATTTTAGTAACATTTCACGGGTTCTTTGTCGTTCAAGTAACAATTCAAGGGTTTCCGTGTTGTTCTTGTGACATGTTAAGGGTTTCTGTGTCGTTTTTGTAACATTACAAGGGTTTTTGTGTCGCTCTAGTAACATTTCCAGGGTTTCTGTTTCGTTTTTGTAACATTTCAAGGGTTTCTGTGCCGTACAAATAACATTTCAAGGGTTTCTGTGTTGTTCTAGTGACATTGCTGGGGGGTTCTGTGTGGTTCTAGTAACATTGCAAGGGTTACTGTGTCGTTCTAGTAACATTTCGAGGGTTTTTGTGTCATTCAAATAACATTTCAAGGGCTTCAGTGTTGTTCTAGTAACATTTCAAGGGTTTCTTTGTCGTACAAATAACATTTCAAGGGTTTCTGTGTCGTTCTAGTAACATTTCAAGGGTTTCTGTGTCGTTCTAGTAACATTTCAAGGGTTTCTGTGTCGTACAAATAACATTCCAAGGGTTTCTGTGTCGTTCTAGTAACATTTCAAGGGTTTCTGTCTCATTCTAGTAACATTTCAAGGATTTCTGTGTCCTTCTTGTAAAATTACATGGGTTTCTGTGTCGTTCTAGTAACATTTCAAGGGTTTCTGTGTTGTTCTAGTAACATTGCAATGGTTTCTGTGTTGTTCAAATAAAATTTCAACGGTTTCTGTGTAGTTCAAATAACATTAAAATGGTTTCTGTGTCGTTCTAGTAACATTTAAAGGGTTCCTGTGTTGTTATAGTAACATTTCAAGGGTTCCTGTGTTGTTATAGTAACATTGCAAGGGTTCCTGTGTTGTTATAGTAACATTGCAAGGGTTTATGTGCCGTTCTAGTGACATTGCTGGGGTTTCTGTGTCGTTCTAATAAAATTGCAAGGGTTTCTGTGTGGTTCTAGTGACATTGCTGGGGTTTCTGTGTCGTTCTAGTATAACATTGCAAGGGTTTCTGTGTCGCTCTAGTAGCATTGCTGGGGTTTCTGTGTCGTTCTAGTGACATTGCTGGGGTTTGTGTGTCATTCTTGGAACATTTAAAGGATTTCTGTGTCCTTCTTGTACTATTACATGGGTTTCCGTGTCATTCTAGTAACATTTCAAGGGTTTCTGTGTCGTTCTAGTAACATTGCTGGGGTTTCTGTGTCCTTCTAGTAACATTGCAAGGGTTTCTGTGTCGTTCTAGTAACATTGCTGGGGTTTCTGTGTCGTTCTAGTGACATTGCTGGGGTTTCTGTGTCATTCTTGGAACATTTAAAGGATTTCTGTGTCCTTCTTGTTCTATTACATGGGTTTCCGTGTCGTTCTAGTAACATTTCAAGGGTTTCTGTGTCTTTCTAGTAACATTACAAGGGATTCTGTGTCGTTCTAATGACATTGCTGGGGTTTGTGTGTCGTTCTAGTAACATTGCATGGGTGTCTGTGTCGTTCTAGCGACATTGCTGGGGGTTCTGTGTCGTTCTAGTAACATTGCAAGGGTTTCTGTGTCGTTATAGTGACATTGCAGGGGTTTCTGTATCATTCTTGGAACATTTAAAGGATTTCTGTGTCTTTCTTGTAACATTACATGGGTTTTTGTGTCGTTCTAGTAACATTACAAGGGTTTCTGTGTCGTTCTAGTAACATTACAAGGGATTCTGTGTTGTTTAAATTACATTACCTGGGTTTCTGTGTCGAAAGTATCCATCGGAATGATGATTTTGAAAGCATTTCGGTATGGACAATGCTATTTTGTTGGGATTTTTTATTCAACTGTTCATTCAAATAATGACGATGTTGATATTTCTGATGTGAGCTGTTCATCGCGGTCGTTTGGGGGCGGGTTCATTTTGCTCTGGTGCAAACAGACAGACTTCAGATTATCTGAATAGTCAACGACTGGTTCATATCTGAATACTCAAGGACAGGTTCATATTTTAATACTCAAAGACTGGTTCATATTGGAATACTCAAGGACTGGTTCATATCTGAATACTCAAGGACCGGTTCATATCTGAATACTCAAGGACTGGTTCATATTTGAATACTCAACGACTGGTTCATATCTGAATACTCAAGGACTGGTTCATATCTGAATACTCAAGGACCGGTTCATATCTGAATACTCAAGGACTGATTCATATTTGAATGCTCAAAAAACCGGTTCATATCTGAATACTCAAGGACCGGTTCATATCTGAACACTCAAGGACTGGTTCATATTTGAATACTCAACGACTGGTTCATATCTGAATACTCAACGACCGGTTCATATCTGAATACTCAAGGACTGGTTCATATCTGAATACTCAAGGACTGGTTCACATTTGAATACTCAACGACCGCTTCATATCTTAATACTCAAGGACTGGTTCATATCTGAATACTCAAGGACTGATTCATATCTGAATACTCAACGACTGGTCCATATCTGAATACTCAACGACCGGTTGACATCTGAATTATCACTATTTAAGAATATTTTTTCGAAACTTAGGACAAATAAATCTATACGCAGTATGAGCTGCTTATCTAGCAAAAATCAACCAGAATGACTCCGAAACATAAACCGTGCATTTCTGAAAAGCCAAGATGAATTTTCATATTTAAATACCATGCATGAATTATTCACGATTCGTTTCACAAAACTCAACCGGAAGGCAAAAATGATTCTTTATTGAAAACCCGTGATAAAAGATTCGTATCTAAAAACTAAACGTGAACTGTTAATATCTAAGTATATTGGTGCAGACTCAAGAAAAACAATGTCAAACGTGTTCGACCGCCACTTCAGCTGTCAGATACAAATTGAATTTCCATTAGAAAACGGTAAACCTTGACACGGAATAAATGAGTTGACCTCATCTAAAATCGATAATCTATGCTCTATTTGGAACAGGACATCCGACAACGCGGTGTTGGGCCAGCTACAGCGATAAAAGCTAGTGTTATTGACATACGGTATTACTTATCTTGACAGTATATTTTAGTTAGTTAGTAAGTTAGTTAGCCACCCAAACGAAACACGGTTGCCTGGCTTAAAAGTTTTTGAAAATAAATAAATTATGTCATTGACAAAATTGCTGTATGTTTCTTTTTCTATTCCTTTAATGTGTGGCACATATATTCGAAATAAACAACTTGAAGAAATAAAAATTAAAAGACAATGGATTTGTTCCTAGGAGTATAGTTTTATGAATTGGATAGTCGGTTGCAAGACTCGTTCATGTTCTAACGTATTTTTTTGTTAAATTTTTATTTCTTGATTTATTGGGTTTTTTTCCCTTAAATAAGGCAAGCTACCGTGGGCGAAAGGCCTGCTAAGTGGAAAATGAACCCAACACTGGACCCCAGTCAGCCTATATTTTGAATTATTTTATATCCGCCACGGTAATTTTTTTGCCGAACCGTCCTATTACGAATCGGAAGGGCTCCAAATGGACTTTAGCAAATAAACCATAGAAGTGGTGTTATTTTTAAATACGCTTTGGTCTATTTCTGACCAGACTGGAGAGGGCTCGTGTCCGTTTCATCAGATCAAATCATTAACACGATTCGTGTAATATGTCTATATGGACAGTCAAACTGGAACAGTATCGTCATTAAATACAAGTCGCTAATTTTAGAGTTGTATTGTCTTCAAAAATTGTCAGCTCCCGCCCGTGACTCAGTGATAGCGAGTGTGCTTTCTAAACCTAACCTGCTTCGATTTACCGTTCACGGGATCGAGTCCGCCTGTGGACCGTCAAGTATATGAGCGAGTCACATGTTTTGACCAGGGTTCCTCTCGGTTTTCCACCGTAATAAGGTTGTGTATAGTGTGAAGTGGCCAACCCGTCGTCATATAAGTGAAATACCCTTGATTATGACGTTAAACACCAATTAAACAAAAAATAAAAAAATGTCGCATGATGTTTTGGATAAAATGGCCACAGGCCACAATTAATTTTGCTTTTCAGCATAATGTTTAAGTTTGGTTTTTGTAAACTACTGCCCAAACTTTCGTTCGGCGAAAACCAGCGACAGTTTAGTTTACCGGGCCACGGTCACCTGGCTTGTTTAAGTGTTTGATAGTAAATAAATTATGTTATTGAAAAAATAATTGTTTTTATCTTAATTAAAGTGTTTGACACATTTATATACGAAAAAATTAACAGTAATGGAAGAAACCAAATATTTACTAAATGTCTAAATGTATAGATTTGTCACGATCTATACCTTATCTATGTTATATAATATAATGTATAGATCGGGACAAATCCATACATTTCATTTGGTAAATGTTATATTTCTTCCGTTATTGTTTATTTTTCTCGAATATGAATGTGTCACACACTTCATAATGAAGATAAAAAAATCAACTATTTTTTCAAAAACGTATTTTCTACATTATCAAACACTTAGAAGCCAAGTGAATGTGCAGTTACTCTTATACTTTCTGCATGGCACAGTTGCACAGGATAAGACCACCTGATGGATCATTTTGTTCAGATACAAACCAAATGAGCTAAGAGAGGTCATCTGTAGGATGTGTGTTTGTTTGTTTGATTGGTGTTTGACGTCGTACTCAAGGGTATTCCATTGATATGACGACAAATTGTCCACTTCGCACTGTACACAGCCTTATTAACGTGGAAACCCGAGAGGAAACCTGGTAAAAACCTTCCCAGCGATTACCGGAGCCACATCCTGTGACTCAATCATATGTCACCCGATGGTCGACAGACGGGCTCGATGCCGTTAACGGTACATTGGAGTAGAATAAGTAAGCGGGCACGCTACCACTAAGCCAAGGCCACGGCCAATTCTTAAATAAAAAAAATTGTGTTATTTAATGTTAACCCCCATTAAACATTTTTCCAGTTGCATTTTTTCGTAACTGTGGATAAAAGTAGAGATCCGCCTCCTGACTGCCGGGTAAGATAGGGATGGCGCGGGTTTATCCCAAAGTTTCCAGTCCGCTTTGAAATACTAGATGATACTCGATGGTTACAAACGGGAATCTCCGTCCCAACCTTCGGCTCTAAGGATTCGTACACGATTAGTTTTTATGTTTATTTCCCATTACATGAATCGCTGGAGACAGTCAATTGACTATCGTTTATTTCTTTTAACTCAATTTGGTTAATGCACCCAAGATATTTTATGGCGTAGTTGAGTTTAGAATAGAAAACATATTCCGATTGAATGCCGAATATAAACCGTGAAAATAGAAAATAAAGAAAATAGTGGCTATGGCTAGAACAGAATAAATCATTACTGTTAATATATAAACGGATAGTTACTCTGCACAAGGTCACAGTGGAACGTTTGTCTCCTCGCAGTGCGAGAGCACTAGGGTTTCGCGCTAAGAGGCTATTTTTACCGACAACTATTCAATGTGACAAGAAATAGCGATTTTAAACTTGACCTTTTCATGATTTTGTTTCCAGAGTTAATCTAGCCATGTAGCTCTATTATATTAAACATTAGGCTGACCTTCAGCTGTTTGCTGATACACAGTCATACATAAGTTAACAACTGAGACTATTGTGCCATGTTAGAGCCATTTTCAGAAAAATGTACAAATAACGGTAAAGACAAAAAAAATCCAAAAAATCCTTTTTTCTGTCACATTCAAAAAGAACAAAAAAATCTGATTTTTAATGTATAAGAATGAATAAAAAGTACACTGCAATTTACTGTTTGAAGGTATTAAAAGCATATTTAATTTTCAGTCTTTTGGGAATTGAAAATTGTTTACATTTTTTTCCCAATTTTACTGATAACGATGAAGACAAAATTTTAAGTTTTTAATATTTGGATTTTTTTTATTTTCAAATCTTTATTAGTTTTTAAAAAGAACAATACCATAAATATCAATAATGATTTTTTGCAAAAATAAATTAAAAAATTACTGAAAAAAGATTAAAAAGGCTTAAAAATGTCTGTATCGTTATTTGTCACCCAGACAGACAACACAGAAATCCGATTTTAAGGATACTAGATCGCAAATTGTTTTTAAAGTGGATGTAGTTGGAAGCATCAAATTGTTGCATGGTGGGGATTTTAGCGGCCAACTGCCGTGGTTTAGGTGGTGGTTCAGTAGTACCGTATGCACTTGCTTATCCTCCTTTACCATTCCCAAGATCAAGTCCGCCTGTCAACCATTGGGTATATGAGTAAGTCACACGATGTAGTTTCGGCAATCACAGGAGTGGTTTTCACGAGGTTTCCTACGATAATAAGGCGGGGAGTAGTGTGAAGTGGACATTAACATATAAGTGAAAAAAACCTTGAATACGCTTTAAACACCTAATAAACAAACATTATGTTGGCGAGGAAAAAAGATCGCCATACAAAGTCTTAGTTTATGTTCCATTCGAGGGATAGACAATATAATTAACATGTAGGCCTACATCTATAGGCTTAGTGAAAAAGTGAGTATTTGTAAGCATTTTTTATGTGTGCGACATTTCCATACAAAATATGATAGCAAAATAACTGATGGAATGAATAAATACCTTCTTTTAAGCGAAATACCCTAAAGCATGGCGTAAAACACCAATAAATCAATCAATCGATATCCCTGCGAGTTTACTTTTAAGAAATGTATTTGATATTTTAAAGAACAAGTGTAGAATCACAACAGCTGCAACATCAAGCTCTTCTTTACTGGACAGGGGTTATTTAGAAAGTTAGCTGATTAAGCATTGCACAATGTGATATTTAAGCAGTTTAGCATCATATTAAGCTGCATTCCAAATTTGAACACTCTATTTTAAGCGGGTTGGCTTCTATAGTGTTCACATCCTTATGTCAAAAAAAAGTACCAGATCTGGACATATTTGTTGCCATGGAAACTTGAAATTTGTTGGGAATGACGCCATTTTCAATAGGAGTGTAGTTTAGCATCATATTAAGCTGTATTTCAAATTTGAACTCTCTATCTTAAACGGTCTGGCTTCTATCCTGTTCACGTCGTCATCAGGGAAAGTTGGACCGACAGACAGACCGACCGACTGACAGACAGAGCGAGTTATATAGCTGCTCAGTCGCAGCTAATAAAGAGACGTTGTGAGAACATATGTTTGCATTGGTTGTTCGAATGACTTCGAATATCGCTTTTCTTAATTCATTTGACGGCGCTCTAGCCCACTTGTCGAAGAATGCCACCTTCAAATAATACACAGAAAGTTCGACCAAAAGAAGCAAAACAAAGACATCTGAACGAGATCAGCTTCGTGTTGTCCTTGATCTCGGAGAGCACCTGGACATCGGGAAGTTCTCATCAGACGCTGGCTGCTGACCGCAGCTAATTGGTAGATACCTTCCAGTTACAAATTTATTATACCACTCACGTTCTTAATGTTTTATACAAGAAGCTGTAGAATTTGCTTGGAAAAACTTCTAGATAATGATCAGATACCATATCTAAATACTATTCTTTAACATTGCAAAAGTGTGTGTGACAGTATCGCAACGGGGCAGATTATAAAATCTGTCAACGTCTACATAGCATTATCTCCCTTTGCGTTCAACAAGGACGGATTTGGTAGTAAAACGCACCATTGATTGGGAAAGCACATATGTGGAATATGTAATCGCCCAGGTAAAACGCCGCCTTGCCACTCGAATTTTTCAGGTCACGCTCAATCCTTTTTAAATGAGATATACTGATCGATAATGACCGAAGGACTGCTCTGAATACTGTTAAGCTGACCTACTTTCCATCGCCATTGTTTTGTTCAGACAGTTGAATGGATTTTTAGTTATTCAGATTGCATGGTGTGTCGATATTTCGTGCCATAAAACAATACCACCCATAGAGGGAATGAAAGTATGCCCCAAATCGTAATATTTATGAATTTGTAGAAATCTTATAAGCATGTTTGTTCAATCTATAAGCAAATATAATCTGTATGGCGGACATGGATCAGTTGAGCTAAATATTAACGGTCCCATTAGAGAGGTTTTGTGGCAATATTAACATTAGCACTGAATGGAAAGATCTTCCATATATTAAGAATGACTTTGAAGTATTCGCTTTGATGAATTTCACAATACAAAAATCTTTAGTTTTAATAGGCACTGTTATTAATCGCTAAATTTTACTGAAGACTTTGAATAACTTAAACTACATAACTTATTTTTGACCAAATTTGCGATGACAACATTTAATGGTAGCGAGTAGCGGTTCCTCAGGGTTGCTGCACGATTGCCTTGGTTCTTAAGGACTATTGGCAATACATGGCGGATTTGCTGTGTAGTCTTAGTCTTCCATCGTGTGTTTGCTCTGTCTTGTCTTTGATTGCCCATTGACGTCGAAGATCCCTCTCTGCTTGGGTCGACACGCTCTCATGTACAATTTGTTGTAAGATTATGACTGCTGCACGGGAGGAAAATAAATTTTCGTACAGAATCAAAATTCCTCAGCGTTTCCGTGATGTTGAAAAGTTAATTTGGTTCCATTGCTAAGTACAAACAGCATTATTACTTTTGAAACAAACTGGATTAGTACTAGGGTACTGAAAGGTGTAGGAAGCCATTAGTTACTGAGTTCATATACGGATTTGAATTCGATTCCGATTCGATATAGGCCTACCAGTTGTTGCAAAATTGTCGATCATACATTACAGATCTTTGTCATGTATTATTGTTTAGTAGTTATGTCATCGTATTTCATCTGAACTCCGATGAAAAATCAAGAAGTGTTTTTGCGATAGAAAAATCAGCATGCAATTAATGTCTATAATTAATCTGGAAATTGTAGTATAAATGACTATCGCAGATGCGATGAACAGTCGTAGTTTATATGTATATATGAACCCTCTCTGACGAATGGTAAATAATGGTAAAGACAATATGCCGAGTCCTTTTTTATCTGGTGGAATACGGTGAATTAAGCTTTGATACTTTTTCACAAAATTTACGATGAAAACCTTAGCCAGAGGGTACTTTTTATTTCAAATACATTAACTTACAAACATTGTATATGATAAATTTAATACCTGTGTTTATACGTAATTTTGCCTAATAAATACATGTTTATTTATACATTGCCTTTGCATTATTCGGTGTTGTGAAATATATGGTTAAAGCATAGACAAAAGCATTGCACAATCTTCACAACCAACGATACACTTGCTTTCACACGCAATCTTAACATGGAACGTTTAAGTGACCCCTTTTCGCGTATCTTTATATTTTTCAATATGTAGAAAACAAATTCGGATACCGATATCTAATTTATTTAAAGAAAACTTTTCCTGTCACATGAATGTTTTAAGGAGTGTGCGTTTTTGGTTTTTAGATCAGTAATGAGAAAAGGGTATAAATAATTAATGCCTCAAATGAAGACGGCTCGTCGCTGAGAAACATCGCTGTGAATGTACTATTGAAAACTGAACTATTTATCATTCTTTATGTGTGTGATGCCAGATGTTTGTCCACAGTTTATATGTGTTGAGTCGCTCTGAATCGCTAAACTAGCGTTGCCTTTCCGAGCCTCCGTATGAATGCACCCTTTCTGTGTTATTGTAGCGATTTATGATATGGCCAAGTGTTTGCTAAAGAAGGGTGATTTGGACAAATCTAGGCGTCCTACTCCAACACGTCACGTTATCAATGAAAACAGCGATTTGGTAATATAAACAGTAGTCGTAATAGTAAATGATTTTATTTGGGGCTTGAATTCGAATCCTATTTTATATACCAGTTAACGAAAAAAGCAAAACAATAAAGGAAGGAATGCTAGACAATATGCCGACTTCCTGGTTTATCTCGTGGAATACGGTGTCCTAAGCTTTGATACTTTTTGGTTGGTTCGTGCCTCAGTCCCAAAACCTTGCTGATGTAATTGTGTTATTGAGTCGATTGATCGATCGATGACTTGGGTGATGTTTTTATGCCCTGTTCATTTTTTTATGACTCGTATGTGTTGGATTAGTATGTATACTTTTTGGGTGCATGGATAAAGGAAAGTATTTACTCTATAAGCAGATATTGATTGATTGGTGTTTTACGCCAAGCTAAAGGTATTTCACTTTTATGACGATGGTGTTTCCCAAAACAATAATTGACAGTAGGAGAAACAAGATGGGAAGTTTTTTCATAATGTTGGAAAGTTAATTTTCCTCCCGATCTTAAAATGACGGCAATGCTTCTCTACAAACAAATTTATCTCAGCAAGAGGAAGAAGCATAAGTGCCATTGACAAACCATACAAGACGAATAAACACCATTGCTACCTGATCATTCAACCGATGAGCTACAATGGTGAAGGCTCACTAACGAATAAACTATTTTACAGAATATATACATATTTAAATCATTAACCACTAGATGGCAACAGTGCCATGAACATCAAACATGCTTCGACATAAAGATCAAAGCAAGCTCGCTTATACCTGGTGATCACAGTCCAGTGTATATAACGTTTGTTTGTTTGCTTATTTGAGTTGGGGTTAAACACGAATTATTTCACTCCTATGACGGCGTGTCGGCCTAATTTGTGAAGGAAATTACCCTCAACACCACTGGCAACAAACAAAGACAAGACGGGACAAATACAGGACAATCACAGAACGTTGTACTAAGACATCGCAAACAAATCGGCTTCATGTTGCCCATTAGCTGTGCGAGCAACAGAGCAACTGTAAGTATATGACAGGGTTGTGTGTGGGGGGCACCATATGCTCAGGTGCTCTTGATGCATAACAACATAGGAGGAAATTCAGTTCGCTATGATTGCTTTATCAAAATTTGAAGGAAATCCTTTATACTGACTGGATGTGTTTTTAAAGAACCATTTTAGAGGGCGTTTTGGGGTCGCTAAGGTGTAAGATGATCTTACTTGTCTGCTTTGCCGAGGCTATAGGCATTCTAGAAGTGCAGAAAACACAATTTAATATGAACGTGGACTCGACAGAAAAGTAGTATGAAAGTTGCAGTGGTCCTTAATTCGCTTTTGTCTTCAGTATAAACAGGCTTTGACCGCTTCATTAAAAAGTCCGTCAATGGGAAAAAAGACTATATTTTGTACTGTGATAGAAGAGATCAGAAGCGTTGTTAACACAAATACTAAAAGTGCCAGTTAAGAATTGTGTCAAACCTGGAATATATTATGTTCGGAGTCTAGAAGTGAGTTATCTCATTTACTCAAGCTATTTTTTTTCCTTTGAACGAAATTGAATTTGACCGCAAAAACTTAAATTGATCTGACATGTGTATTGACTTTTGGTCGCTTATTAGATTTCATCAGAGCCTATTGAAGTTTTAATACGAAACAAATATGATCATTTCTTTGCTAACTTATTTTAGCCAGCAAAGGAATTTAGAAACAAAATCCGCCAAAGTCACGTAATGAGAACTGTATAATCTGGAGGAGCGTCACGCCACTCAGAAACCAACACCATGTAAAAACTGT
>JAVFBW010143463.1:0-12759 GCA_034783835.1 Mopalia ciliata | reverse complement strand
ATGTAGAATAAAGTCATTTATTTTACATATGTGGAAAAGAATTCAACATATGTAGAATAAAGGTAGAAGTGATAAAACGGCTTGCCATAGTTACGACCCATTCAAATTCAAAAAGTTATTGGTCTCATGCTGGCAGACCATCGTATTAGTGAAATAACCTGAAGTCTAATATCAAGTCCAAATTTATCAAAATTAAACCGGACAAAGTGGTATGTTTATCTTGTGGTATAGAGATTGTGAGTGATTCATTTATGTCTTCTACAGCCCTCGCAGTGTCGGTTCAAAAGACACTATGATAGACATTTGGTTACTTGTTAAAGCACATTTTCCGAGTTAAGAATAAGAGCTGGTGGCAGAGTGGTCTAGGTGGCCGGCATTTACTGCTGGCGGTTCGGTGCCTGACTGAGGGTCGGCACGTTCGATTCACATATGTTTTTTAACCTGCAATATTTTCTAACCTAAAGAATCTGTTAAAACTTTTTAAAAAAGTCTTATCTCAAATAAGGAAAATATTTCAAAATAAACTCTCCGTTATATCCGATTCGGACTGATCCTACATGATGTGACGGTTTATCAGTCGTCTTTGTAAAGCTGTTGGTGCATATTTGAGGGATTATTGCGAATTTATGACCCCCGCAGCCGCTGCTGCTTGAAATATTTACGTATTCTTTAATTTTCAACGTCAAAACCGTTTGAAAACATGAGTTTACATCAGTCTCTTTCTTCTACGCCGTCCGAACCGCGTAACCGTCATGCATAGAATTAAATAACCCAACAACACTTTTAAAACCGCTGACGTAAGACACTCAATGTCGATTGTAGTATAGAAGACTTGCCGGATTTTTCACAGGTTGGCTTCAACCCGGAAATCAGAAACTCTATTTTCTAATTTTTATTTTATAGGATTTATAAAGGTTTGGATCATTGAGTATTTCATTTCCACACTCGATTTTGATTTAAATTTTGGCGAATGTATAGTGTAAACTTCTTTTAATAAAAATCCCGAAAAACAGGGGATAGTCAGCAAAAAGGTGGCTCGGTGGTACCTTTGAGCTGGAATCTCCTCATAAAATTTCGAGGTATGTCCGCGAATAACGTTTAGAATGAGACATGATGTGGTAAACTGGTATCCTCTTTCTATACTGTAGGGTGTAATAACAAGTAGGTCCTATTTTTTCCTTCGTTGCGATTGGTGGTTTTATCGAAACCTTTATCTGTCAGAAAATAATAAAATCATTGAGTCTTTACAACATATCAAATCCATGATGCGTAAGTGGCAAGAAAACTGGCTGTGCCTGTTGTCAGACAATATAGGCTACTGAACCTAAACATTTCGAAACCGTCAAAATCTAGCTACGCCATGCATATCTTCTTAGTTGGATATTGTAGCGACAAAGCTCGCTTTTATTTAGTTAAGTTATTGTTTTACTAGCTCAGTTTGCTTTTCGTAATTCAGTTCTTATGTTGGTTGATGACAACATAATTCACCTGTAGTCGTCAGTTCTCGCTCTAAAATAACCTATAAAATCTGAACACTCATACTAAGTAAATAACTGAATCAACACTTGAGTTTGGTTTAACAAACAATACTTTTCCTGTAATTAACCTATACAATCTGAACACTCATAACTAAGTAAATAACTGAATCAACACTTGAGTTTGGTTTAACAAACAATACTTTTCCTATAATTAACCTATACAATCTGAACACTCATAACTAAGTAAACAAATGAATCAGTACTTGAGTTTGGTTAACAAACAATATTTTTCCATTTATTGATGTAATTTAGAGGAATATCACCTTTCGCGTTAAGAATGCTGGCATGTATTTACTAGAATGCTAGAATCAAATACTCCACCAAGAGTCGAATTAGTCCCGGCGAATTGAATCAAGGATGAAGCTATGAAAATGTCGTCTTACACCTTTCGGAAGTAGATGTGGAAATTGTGTTCTTCACCACTCGCCTGACACTCCGTCAAATGAGTGAAGCAAAATTAGTATGACATTGAATCCCATTGAAACAATCAAATAAACTTAATTATAAATACAAAATAGACTTATAGCGTTGAAACGCCATTAATCACACGTACATTTCTTGACAACAATGGTACCTGTTTTCCTCTCGAAAGACTTTAAGATACTCCAAGAAATGATCCTGTGATTTATTCAAGTATGATGATAAACGAGTTAAAATATATACGAACAGTCTCCTCAAGCACGCAACTTTATTTTCAATCACATCCCAACTATATATATTGACATTTAAATATTTAACAGTAAAGTTAAATTATAATCATATGCTGTATTTATCCATCGATGAAGTACCGGTGCAGATGTTTATTGAAATACCTGGGTTAGCTACACCTGTTGGGCTGCCTAGCAACAAGGACTTTATTCTAATCACCCGCTCTATCTATTGTACTTATTCTCCATAATTAGTCATGAGCTACGAGCTTAATATTTCTGTTGGCGGTATTTTCCACTGGCAGTGTGGGCATATTCTCAATCAGATGTAGGGATAAGCAAATACATATCGATGCGGCTTAGCGCCGTTGTAAATGATCAAGCTAAGGATCAGTGTAATCTCCTTTGAAAGCATATGCTTTTTGACGAACTCAGCATTTACTGAAATTCTAAAACTATCATGTTACAGATTTTGGTAAGTAAAAATACGTTTTAAATAAGGGTATTGGACTTATGGACTTTTAAAAGTGAAATCGTAACAAAGGCTGGAATACACCATTACTCTTTATGTTGAATTTGACCACTCAAACTTTATCTTGGTTACATCTTAGAGACAGATTAATGTTACCCTGGTAGCCTACTATCGTAGCTATAAGGGCATCAAGGAGCCCATCCGTTCAATTCTTGTGTCTGTTTCCATCTTTTGCATGACTTCTTTTTTGACCCCTTCGTCATTGGGCTCTAAAGCCCAATTCACACCAGACACGACGCGACTGTCGCGCTGCACGAAAATAATGTAGAACACTACTTATTATGTAATAAAGTTCATACTGGAGACTACTGTCGCGCTGCAGGTGCATGTTCTCTAACGTAACATTGTGACGTTATTCGTTTCCATTGTGACGTCATTGCCTGAGCGAGTCAACCAATGTTAAAGCATAGGAATGAAACGTGTCGAGCAGCGCCCAGTGTGAACAAGACCCAAGCGACGCGACGTCACGTCGCGTCTGGTGTGAATTTGCCTTTTGCATTGGTAAACTGGCTTAGGCAATGGAGTCACAATGCAAACGAATAACGTCACAATCTTACGCTAAAGAACATGCGACTGCAGCGCGACAGTCGCCTCTAGTTTGAACTTTATTACATAAAAAGTAGTGCTCTACATTATTTTCGTGCAGCGCGACAATCACGTCTCGTCTAGTGTGAATTGGGCTTTACGTTTCTGTTTCGCTGCCTTGTGGTTGTATTCTAAGGTTGTGGCAACATAATTGGTAGTCCACAAAATTCCGTTGCAACAACGTTAAACGACAACAATAAAACGCTGTATCAACGTTGTTTGGCTTGCCGGTGATTGGCTGGTTGGTTGGTTGGGCAGCTAGCTGGTCGGTTGGTGGGTCGAGGGGTGTGTGGCTACGCTCAAAACAAACAGCGGGTTTTTTTTTATGTATTTACAATGGACAGTCAGTAGTAAATATTTGTAAAAGCCGCTCCATATTGGAGCATGGTGTGTGGCTGGTTTGGTCGGGTTATGTAAGTTGGTCGGTCGGTCGGTCGGGTGGTTGGTTGGTTGGTTTTTCGGGTTGGTTTGTGTTTGATTGGCTGGTTTGGTGCATTGTCGGTCGGTCGTGTGGTGCCATTTTCCCTATGGACTGTCACGCCGCCGTATCAGGGAAATAACCGGGGTTTAATCCCAATCAAACAAACAAACAAATAGCCCAAGCGAAGCCTTTAATGTGTGGTTCTTCTATTGTAGCGTCGCATTTTATATTACTAATTGAGTTGGTTTGTTTAAACCTGTCTACTTCCCTATCGCTAAACGTCAGGCTCACATGGGAACTCAACACTTGACAGCTCTGTATAAATATTCACAGTAGGCGAAACTCGATCAACAGATGCCCCGAACTTAAAATACGATACTTAAGTGGTTGGTGCTTACACGTGCACCGAAAAATAAAACAATGGAAAGCTGCTAGACAGTGTCACTCGGAAGTCCTCGAATGTACTTCCTTACATAATCTCGAGATGTCATACGATATACGCCATTATGACATTCCTTAATTTTTTTTCTTCTTTTTCTTTTCTTTCCAAATCAACTGATAACAGTCTTCGTTGCATACGGAAGCATAAAAGGGACATGCGAATTATATTATTTCTTCCAATTTATCTTGATCGTTCAAGTTATTATCTTGAATGTTCCGGTTTTTAGCTTAAACTTTCTTTTAGAGATATTTGGAAGTAATATATGGAAGCTGTCCTGCCTTATCTCAATGGCAATTCCACGCTGTGGTTTCTATTGCTAATAACCTTCAAATAGAAATAGATTTCGCGTGTCCCTTGTATGCTTCCGTAGATTCTACAGTAGCCATCTGTTTTCTGTTTAGAATATTATGATGTAATCCTATAATTTAATTTGCGTTTTCTTAAGCCATATGATATATGCTACGTTTATACATGAAATTATGACAAAAGGATTACCCGCTCGCTGATCAGGGACAGGTGAGTGTGCTTGTTTATATATACCCCGTCTCTTCTATTCAAAGCTGAATAGGCCGGCAGTTATTTACTTTAATGCAATATAATCTAAACCTCCATTAGCGAAGCCATGGGTATATGAGCTTACTTTAGTTAGCGGAAGGCCAACACTATATATGCGCACAGCATATATCCACAACATGACATAGCTTCTCTCATGCGCATTTACACGATTCGTTCTCCGTGTCTTCCACTCTTTCGAAAAATAAATAAACGTGACAATTAGTTCTGTAATTATAATGATTTTTAAAATTGTAATTTATTTTTTCCGGTTTTCACAGTAGAATGATTTCCCACAATGTGCAAATTGTTTCATACTCGTGCGATTCGAAGAAATCTCCATCGATGACACAATTTAGAAACAAACGGTTTTTAAGAACGAGAAATTGAGTTAAGAGTTTTTAATTTCCAAAAGAAAATCTTAAAATTCAGGATTTTTAAGTTCTCCAATCCGGTGGCACTCTAATAATTTACAATAACACAGCTTGAACAGTATTCTAATTACATTAAATCTTCTTTTCGGCTTTCATTAAGCCAATTTAAGTTATAAATACCTTAGTCTTGTGTTTCGTTTGATTGCTTCCAGTGCTTATAAATTTACTGTGCAAGGATACACTAATAACTTCTAGAGCAATTCGAAACTTCGTTTAATAAACCAGCCCTATTGGCAGGGAGTCTTAGTAGGTATAGGGTTACCACACGACACGAGACCCCCCTCGGGGCAAAAACAATTAAATAGATATATTGGTGTGTATTTTGAGCTGTTAAAAGGCCTACTAATTACTGCAAACTTTTGATAACGTCAAATTTTATATCTAATATTCAGTTATATTGATAACTCTAAAGTTTATTAAAAGAAAAACACGGGTAAGCTTTCTGTTCTTGTATTTACCGGATTTTTATAGATATAAATGTCCGAATCTAGCTTCCGTAATATTATAATCTTATAAGAATTGTAATAAAGCACATTTTAGAAACAGTTATTTTTATTTTTGTTAATTCTTTTGCACAACATTTTATTTTCAGTTGTATTTTCATCCTGTTTTTTTTTTTTAGGATTCAGAATTAAAAGCTTAACAACAATTAACAAGTAGGCTTTACATACCAGAATATAACATTTGTTAGTACTGTATACTATATTTTTGAAAAGGGGGATATAGCACACTGTTTTATCACTTCTACCTTTATTCTACATATGTTGAATTCTTTTCCACATTTGTAAAATTCTTTTCCACATTTGTAAAATTCTTTTCCACATATGTAAAATAAATTGCTTTATTTTACCTATGTGAAAAAGAATTTCCCATATGTGGAGAAGAATTCAACATATGTGGAAAAGAATTTTACATATGTGAATTGTTTTTTACATAATATGTAAAAAACAATTTCACATATGTTATATAAAATTAATCAATTATTTTAAATATGTTGAAAAGAATTTCGCTTATGTAAAAAGGAATTCAACATATTAATTTTGTTTATCCAAATAAGAATTTTCAACATCATTTTAAATACAGAAATAAGCATCACAATACATTGGAATTAAGCACACTGGTTGTTCAGATTTTGAAGTTCATTAAAATGTCAAAATTTATCATATTAAAGTCCATAGCGCTCAGATGGCGTCAATGCAAAGTCTATATCTGTTGTGCCCACCATTAAACTGTAACACAGCACGGACCCGTTTCGGCATAGACATGATCAATCGGCGAATACCGTTTTGTGGAATTCTCCTCCATTCTTGCCCAAGAGCCTCTTGCAGTTCTTGCAGATTTTGCGGGGCTGGATATCGACTGCGCACGCGTGTATCCCAATCTTCCCACAAATGTTCTATTGGGTTCAAATCTAGTGATTTGGACGGCTAGGGCAACACTGTTACGTTCTGGTTATTTAGAAACTCAGCAGTAGCACAAGCCGTGTGCGGCCGAGCGTTGTCGTGCTGAAAAACTTCTCTACGGGGGTCCATTATGGGCAGCATATGTGGTGTCAAAACCTCATCTCTGTTTCGAGCGGCGTTAAGGTTGCCAGGGATGTGCACCAGTTGAGTTTTTCGGGTACGACCATCTCTTCTCTGCAGCTTGAATATGGATTCATCGCTAAACCAGACTCGCCTGCAGTTTCGCAGGTTCCAGTCCCTTAATCTGTTGCACCATCGGGCCCTTGAACGTCGATGCTGTTGTATCAGTACTACGCCAAAGTAAGGACGTCTAGCGCGTAACCCGTTTTGACGGAGAGAGTTTCTTCTCAGATGAAGTAACCGGATGTAGCGATCTTGGTCTGCTGTTGTGACCCTAGGTCGACCAAAACGTTGATGGTCAGCTGTTAAACCGGATTGCTGGTACCGTTGGAAGAGCCTGGAAATCGTGCTCCGGTTAACCGACATGATAAAGTCTAGCGACTGCATTCTGTAATTCACCGGCCAGGAGACGACCAATGACAACTTTCCGGATAACGGCTATATGTCTCTTATACCCATTAAATTCGCCTAATGATTAGGCATGATTCGCACGTGCAACTGACCTAAGTTTTCCTCTAGGCCTTCTTCGTGCAGCGTTACACAAAAACTGACCCAAAAGTCACGTGTGATCAACAGCCACTAGCAGGTGCTTAAATTCAGTTATCGGACTTTTACATTATAACATAATCAAGTTGTCATGTCTCAATCACGCAAATTTGTGGAAAAATTCATGTTTTAAATTTTGTTTGTAATGTTGCGCTTCTTTTTTGGGAGAGAATCTGTGAAAAAGAATTCGACATATCTAAAAGAAAACTTAATTCAGCATATGTGGAAATCTGTTTCACTTATGTAAAATAAAAAGGTGAGTGGAACTCTTTTTAGGTATATGAAATAAAAACATCCATGACCTCAATTACTGACTTCTCCCTCACATTAGACCAACTGGTCTAATGTCTCGACTTGGAAGTGTGCCCTGCTGAGCCTAAATTTGCACAGCATGTGGAATATATTCGAATCGTGTTTGCATTCGTCTTGAAAGTTTTCACAAGACGATATGAGCACAAATGAAGGTTGGATACAGTCCCTGTCTATGGGTAGAAATCATTTCTCAGTTAGTTTGTTTTTTGATAAGTAGAACTCTTTTGTACATATCTAAAATAACAGATAATTTTACATAAGTAAAATTCTTTTCCACATATGTGAAATAGTTAGGTTTTGGAGTTATATTTTACTGATATGAAAAAGAATTTCACATATGTTGAAAAGAATTCTACATATGTGAAATAATTTTTTCATTTAACATTCTTTTTCACATAAGTGAAAGTCAATTCAACATAAGTAAAAAAGAATTTCACATATGTGGAAAAGAATTGTACATAAGTAAAATAAATGAAAAACTAATTAGACATATGTAGAATAAAGGTAAAAGTAATAAACCGGCTTGCCATAGGGGGAGAGTAATTAGGGGAAACTGGTAATTATTTCGGTCGCCAAACTTTACTTTGGCGCTTAAAACTTTTTCTTTTCGAAAACTGCCCATTGTGGAAACTAAAAGAACGGTTCCGATTAGAAATCCTCATCTTAATGGGCTTCGGCTCTAGCTCTACGTTTTTCTTTCCTCGAATCTATATGGACTATTTTAAAACATGTAAATTCTAAATGGCAGGTTTTCATTTTTTCTCTCAGTATAAAGCATTATGTCATTATGTCAGCAAGATGGTCACAGCGCACACAATCCAACTGATTGTGTTTTTATCACGTTTTAACGAAATATCAATTATTTTGTTTATTTATAATCGTAACACGCCTCCATAAACGTTTGTTTAATTATATAAGGTTTCTTTTTTCTGTTTTGAGGACACCCTAATATAGTATTATAGTTTTGTTTAATACACGAGAGTTCATACAAACACGGCTGGAATCATGAAGTGAATAAACATTCAGGGAAGCCTTATGTGGGCATGTGTGAAATACGTCCTTGGACCGCTTAGGTCTCGTCGGGAGCTTTACAACAATGTTTACTTTTAAATGTGCAATTTAATTCTACTTTTAGCTGTTTTTAGGTTTAATTTCTGAGAAAAATGCTCAAATCAAGGACATAGAGAAATAATTATAACGCCACATCATCCAATTGAACTGGTATATTTAATGTAGTGGATAATTTTGTTCTAGGTCATTTGTAACTATTGAGAACAATATGACGTAGGCAACCTCCCCTTGCATCAAACCACATGGAACCGGGAACTTTACAGTTTTTCCCCATGCACGGTGCAGAATACAAGAACTGACATGGATTTAAGTAAATTTACCAGCTAACTGCTACATTTGTTATTGATCAATTGTGCTTCAAGTTGTTTCTGTTGACACTATGTAACGCCTTATTGAAATCAACAAAAACGCAGTAAAAACGTGCAATTTAATTCTACTATTAGCTGTTTAAGTGTGAATCTTCATAAAACTTTGATTGATTATTTTTTTCTTCGAAACTGTCAGTTAAACGGCCATGGCCTTAGATACGGTATAAACAACTACCGTCTGGAAACAGTGACCAAGTTCTGACCATCCACAAGATTCCCATAAACAGCATAATCAGCGTATGTCAACTTTTTGTTGATTTAATAAGGTTTTATCAATTGATTACGTAATTAATTACATACAGAAAAAACTATTACAAAGTGACATTCGCCTCGATCTCGTTTAGATTATACAACAAAAGCGGAGTCTCATTTATCGTGTTATACTATTGTTTTCATCTCTAGTTTTCAAACAACACGGGACGTTGAAGATAATATGTTGGCTGACTGGCTGTAAATGACAAGTAGCGCGAGAAAGTGCGTGAAAAAACAATCGTTCACCCGACTCGAGACGCGGGGATTTGCGATCTCCCGCTAAGTTGTAACGTATACGTGAAAACCAATCAATGTGTAAATATAGGTATATTCAGAACAGAATATTACACAATTAAATGAATCAGTTTCAAAATTTTCTTTTACTTGACGAACTACCTTGAAAAGTGAGTTTGCTGGTTTTGATTACTTAGTATTTTGTTATAATTAGATGACAAATATATATATCGGATATCCTTAACTTCACCTTAGACCGCACAGTTCAGGGTAGGCCTAGACATTACGACATTTAAATCCGTTTAAAGAAATGTCAATGTACTGTTTCAACTATACAATAGCATTATGAAATCCCCAAATCTGACATGCATATAACATGTATAACAGGTGTAACCACGGCATCGAACAAGTCACAAAATCCATTCACGTTTGTGACAGTCAATTTGTTGGTTTTAACAAACAGTCCACTATGTAACGCTTTATTGATATCAACAAAAACGCAGCAAAAGCGTTTGGGCTCATATACAAATATTTATTTATTAAAGATTTGAGCATACAGTTTCTGCGGCAGTACCAAGTTCTCCTGTATTGATTATTAAGCTGAAATTATTTTGATATTTAGAAAATTTGCACTCTTTTGTTTCATAATTAACGTTAAAATGCGCTGCACTGAGAATGTGTATCAAGTCACCAACAGGGATAGATAGATTCTTTATCTCTATCGAACTATACATTCTGAAGGGCTTTCTTATAGATCACTAAGAAATTGTGAAGCATATATTGGATCCCATTTCATAGATTTGACGTTGTAATATACGGTTATTTCACATTCCGTTTCGGAATTGTTTCCTTTGAAAGTTAAAGCAGAATGTGCAGACCGTATACGAACATCAAGGAGATTAAAAGTCTTCAAGTTAGAAATCCGATTCTTCAACCATTCACTAACAATGGAACCAAATTAGTGTGGTAAAAGGCGAATTTCCCTATACTGGTTTCTTAATCGGAGTATAATCTACCATTTGCGATACGAAGGTCAGTGGTTTTACAGACATCTATATAATAAAAGTAGACCGAATCCGTTTAGAAGAATGCTCTCAATTCATGGACTACGTCACTTTATATCGAAGTGAAGGAATTTGGGACCTGCATGTTTGGAATCATCACCCAGAACACCAACACCTTTGAGAGATGGCTTGGCAGAATAAACTCAGTAGCTAGGAAAGCTCATTCGAATTTATGTAAGATTGTCAGGATAGCAAGACGAATAAGCCGTTCTAGAAACAAAGATTTCTCAACATTGTTTGTGGAGGCAGGTTTGTTCCGAATCGAAGACAAATGAGTCTCTAGATCAAAAAACTAAACGATTTAAAATAGAGAGCGTATAACCATGTTGGGGTAAGGTCGTCAATTTGATTTCCTGAAAGGGCCCATCATTTATAGCACCTTGGAGACATATGTTGACTTCGAATTTTTGTATTGTGTGGAAATAAATCCCCCCGTAGAATAGTTGACTCTTATCTGATTAATCCAATAATCCTGCTGTGGACAACTTCCCCACATCCATTTCGCTAGCTCCCAACTGGCAAATTAAAACAAAATGTGAAAGTCCCATTATTTTTTTTATAATTGTACGGTTTTGTTTCATAAGGCTTTTAAGTCGTCTTTGACTTTTTAACTTTATTTTACAACACAGTTGACAGTTGCGGGATATAACTAACACACAACAGCGACACAAGACCGATCTCTTATGACAGGAAAAAAATGCACGGCTCTTAATACTCACTACGGTTTGCCTGACAAGAATTATACGTCGTACTTAAGGGTATTTCAGGTATGGGGGCGGCGGGTTATCCATTTCACAATGTTCATTGTTAAAAACGGCAAATACAGAGACGAAACATCGTAAAAACAACAGGCTATTATCAGAATCACATCGTGTTTCTCATTGACATACAGAGAGACTTGAGCCCGTGAGCAGTACATCAAAGGAATATCAGTAGACCGACACGCTAACTATTTAACGACGCCTAAAGCATGGATCTAAAGCACTATGGAAGGGTTAATTAACATCAATTCTGATCTACCGATAGAGAAACAGATTGAAGTGAAAGTGAAGCGATTCACAAACTCAAAAAGGGCTCCCTTAAACGAAAGAAACGTTTTACCATACCCAAATTGCACTCAGGTGCAGATTTCATGATTCAGAACCGGTTATGCTTATATCACAGAAACTGTAATAAGCAAAACAAAACATATACAGAAAGCAAAAAACCGGTTACGTCCCACCGGTGACTGTTCACGAGATTACTGTCAGTGTTGTAATCAGATTTAAAACAGGTTCTAATACAAGACAATTGCTCAAAGAGATATCTCTTTATTGTTAAGTAAGAATAACTAAACTGTGTATATAAGTGTGATACCACGATAATTATCGACATCAGATACATTAGCTCGGAATATTTATTTAAATGTAGGTAGTATAATTCCTTTGTTCCTAACTTTTTGGATAATACTCCGATGAAAAAATCTCATTAAATAATTGTCGAAGTATTGGCAAAATATCACAATCAAGATATCAGAATTAAAACACCTGATAAAAGTTCAGCTATAGTTATAATGCGACTATAAAATTAAGTCGTATAATCCTATAGTTTGGCAGAAAACCGGAAGAATTTCCACAAAATAATCCTGCTCTCCGGACAAGGCTACGTTCTCCTATTAACCAACAAACCAGTCGCCAGCTGCCTCAAACTTCTATTACTCTAGCTAGACCTTAAACGTTTTGCCAACAAGCATCCCCGTTTTCTTAAAACCGCTAGGTAATGTTCAAATTAAAAGTTACTTGTAAGCCAAACATATGGATGCTCGTTTATTATTTAACTGAAATGTAGACAAATACGTTTAAACAGATTGTGAGTATTTTGTTTCATCAGATAGAACAACGTCGCCAAGTTTGAACTAAACTTTACACATCCGCCGCAACATCGTTTACCGTTACGAAAAAACCAAAAAACAAATCTGCCATTGATAAAAATTAATAATAATGAAGGTGAACTAGTTGAACAATTTAAATTCCTCGGAATAGTAATAAACGATAAGCTGAATTGGAAGTCACATATTGAATTAATCAGAAAAAAATGCCACAAACATGGTATCATCAGCAATATCAAGCACTCTATTAACAAAAAATCACTATTTATTTTGTATTATTCTCTTATATATCCCTATTTAACTTATGGACT
>JAVFBW010143452.1:0-12759 GCA_034783835.1 Mopalia ciliata | reverse complement strand
TAAACTCGTCGGATTTCTTGATATGGTCTTCGAGTTGGGTGCATTGATGCAGATTGTCTTTTTCTATCATGTTTTCCACGGCAATGACTTACACTCAAAGAATATTGCCAACTTCACCATATTTTCATTATGTATGACTGCTGTTTGTCTTTTGCTTTGTGGACCATTTCTTGTGAAGAAGGAATTATTTACCTTGGATGAATCTGTTGAAAAGTCCAATGACTCCGTGGAGAAATCTGCCTTACTAAAGTCAAACACCGCATTGCGTCTTCAATCTCTCAACAAATCATCAACTTTTAAATTTCTTTTTAGCGCTGAATTCTTGTTGTTAAACTTCTCAATGTCATTGCCAATAGCTCTTAGTTATACGTTCTTCTACAACACAACTCACTTTACTGAATCGCTGGATCTGGTATCCATTAACCAAATTCTTTTGATGGTCTTCAAAGCCGGAGTTATATCATTTAGAATTCTAGGAGGCATTACGATGGATCGTTTCCGCGGTTCTTTGAAGATTTACGTTATAATATTATTGGTTTGTATCCAGACGGTGACGGGACAAGCATTATCCCTACTGTCCCTCTATGTCACCGGGAATGTTCAGATTGCCTTCCTGATTATTGGGTATATGACCAGCGGTATAACAATTGGGGCTATGTATTTATTTACTCCAATTTTGCTCAGTGATATTTGTGGATTACCTAAAATTGTCCGAAATGTAGCTATTGTGTACAGTTGTAGTACGATCCTCAACGTCATTATACAAGCAGTTTACGGTGAACTGTATGATTCCATAAAAATGAAACCAACTGACAGTCTCAATGGAACCCTTCCGAGTAAAACGGACACCCCCTTTGTCTTGTATAATGATCCGCACACCAGTGATGGTTTCAATACGTCATATGGACAACATGACAACACATCAATAGCTTTCCAGAATGACTTATATTGTAAAGGCAACAATTGTGTCAGACCAACTCTTTTACTCACTACCGGTCTATCAATGGCCGCTTTAGTTATGTACGTACTCCTGGCATTACGACTTCACGATAAATTAACTTGTGCAAGACCCACAAAGACAGAACAAGGAACTATACGTTTAGAAAATATTCCTTATGGTCCAGTTCCACAAAAAGATCGAGATACAGTTGATCAGAATTAGTTAGATACTTAAATCAACTTGTAGAATTAAATGAGAATAACACAGATATCTATACCTTTTGTCATATTGTTTTGTTTTGATTGTTCGAAAATACGTCACGTGATTTTAAATAAAACGTGACGTTACATGATTTCGGTCCATGCCGTTCAATCATAGCAATCTTGCAAGCTGGGTGGGACAAAGAGAATTATTCTTATCATCTCATTTTCACTCACGTGAATGCGTTCTCCAGTGAGCAGGTTTATACCCTGTCACTGGATATTGTTCCTTTGTAAAACACAGACTGGCCTTGTTTCATAGAGTGCTACAATACAAGTCTATTTCACAAATTTCCACCGAAAATAAAACTTGTCCTAATGTAACGAATACATGCCCGAATTAAAAAAAAAACAAATATTGACAGCTCCCTTCTCATTGAGAACTGTGAACTGAATTCTAACTTCACAGACATAAAATACTGCATGATGGAGAGTGGAACATCATGATTTGTCAGCTCTCGTCAATTGATGTTGAAATTGCGCTTCCCGTTCGTTGAATATCAAGTGCCTGGGGCTAACGAATCTTACTGTTCATTGTTCACTCATACAGTATATGTTTAATAGCTTATATTTAACTCGTGATTCCATGTTAATGTAGGATACAATATACAAGCGTTATAGCTTCTATGTATATTATTTTGGGCTTAGGATCACTACAAATCAGTTAGTTAAAAATGTATTTTGCCATAAATTTATTATTAAACAATAAATAGAGGACAGTGGATATTGATTTCCGAACTCGTGAAAAGATTTTTCAGTACCATCGGAGCGGATCATCAATATAGGCCTACACTACATTTCTGTCATGTTTAATATGATACTATCTGTACATTGAGTTTGTCAAAATATTTCACTGTCACATGCAAACCATTAACATTCCAACAGCTCGGATGCTAGGAGGCCTCTAGATATCATTACATAACGTCACAGCCTTTTATGTCAGTTCAGCGTCTCTGCCATTGGCCACCACTAAATTATCACCATAATCACTGGCGCATGAAATATACTCTGTCAAAACAGAAACGCACAGGAAAAATATCTCTTTAATACAAAGCGGGATATTTCTGTAATTTTACCCATTCTTCGCCCAGTACATGGGGCAGTCTCGGAAACGTCTGAGGCGCTAGGTTACGCTGGCGTAAACGTCTGTCCAGTTCGTCTTAAAGGGGCTCAATGGAGTTGAGGCCGGCAATCTTGATGCTATGGTAACACATTAATGTTCTCATCCTGTAGATGTTCCACTGTTAAACGTGTTGTATGCGGCCTGGCATTGTCCTGCTGAGCGGTTCTCTATGTAGGAGGAGATGGCTCCCCACGTCATGACACTACCTCCACCGAATCATTCTAAAATATAATCAATTCTACTTCCTGCGTCGAGACATTGACTCTAAGATACACCCGATCCTTTTTGTTTTGCACTTCTTTTATTTACTGATGGGCTGTGGCTGATAGGTCGCCCCAAATATTGGAGGAAATTAATGCGCGCTATAGAAACTCTCGCGAGAATACGATTGCCACCGAATCTGTCAACTTGTGAGCGCCTGTATACTCGTTGTCGACCATCGTAAATCTGTAACAGGAACCGTGACTCATCCCTAAACCATACTCGCCGCCAGTTTATCAAGTTCCAGCCCAGGTCGGAATATCATTCGAAATTTTCCGTACCGGTACAGTTATCTCGGAGGTGAATGGAAGCAATAATACTACACGTAAACGTGTAATGTTCGCTGGATGTATTGTGCGCATGCGTGGAAATCAACCAAAGTACTCCGCGGATTTGTATTTAAAAAAAACCCACATCAAACAAGCCTGTTTCTGGGGTAAAATCTCATTTAAACAAAACACTGTACCTTTTTTATGAATGAAAATAATTGAAATTTCGTCTGCTGTAAGTATTTTAATAATGATGTAGCTCCAATGACGTCATCGATAGCCTTCAGACGTAAACTATAAACAGGTGGATAACTCAGTCATATGATGAAAGTAAATCCATGCGAGTTACCTCTGTTTCGTTATCCGTTTGATAACTAGAAGACAGAGATAGCTAACTGACAAGAGAATTGTTAATTAACTATGGACAAATTAGGAACTCCGGGATATAAAGGAACATACACACTGTATTTGTAAGCCACGACGCGCATCTACATTTCTGCGCAAGTACAGCGAACAGCATGGGGACAGAGCAAACACTAATGTGTCTCCAAACAGTGGAGAGCGGTGTAGCTCATGAATATTCAATATCGTTACGACGGCCCTGAACTGATCTCTCCATCACAGGTTATTTACGGGACTGAAATGACTGACGTGGTTCCAGCCCTGTATGTCCGAGCACCAGCGAAAGCGTAAACGGCGATGTATGCCGATTCATATTCGAAATGAGCAGAAGTGTTTGTGACTGACTCAACTACGACTGAGAAAACAATTGAATTCTTACGAGAGACATTCTCTAGGTACGGTATACCAGATCAAGTTGTAAGTGACAACGGATCACAGTTCACAGCTGACCTATTTAACAAATTCATGGCTACTAATGGTATTCGACACATTAAGTCTGCTCCCTACCATCCCGCTACAAATGGACAAGCAGAACGTTTCATTGGAACAATGAAATCTAGCCTCAAAGCAAACCACCATAGAATGCCCATAAAGATGAATTTAGCAAATTTTCTATTATTTTATAGAAACACTCCCCATAGAACAACAGGTGAATCGCCCGCTAAATTGTTTTTCGGCGAAAGCTTACGCACCCGACTAGACCTCCTTCGTCCCGATCTTCAACGTAAAGTCCATTTATCTCAAACCGATGCGATTCTTCAAAGGAAGGAATCCTTGCGTGAATTTTCTGTTCAAGATCCTGTCATGATACGCAATTACGCTGGAGGAAGAAAATGGATACCCGGACACATTAGTAGTAGACAAGGACCCGTAAATTACCGAATAGAGACTGATCAAAACACTGTACATAAGCGACACATTGAACAAATTATTGGTAGAGATCCAACTAGTCCCATTGAACAAGACACTCAAATACCTGAAAATACACAAGACATAACCGAGAATGATATACACCGACAGAAAGACGCTACCCGCTCAGAGACCGAAAACCTGTTGAAAGATTAGACTTGTTAGTAATTCAAGTGAAGCTATGAGATGAATAGAGTAACCTTAACAACCTTACTGCTATAGAATGTATCGTCTGTTCTGCACTAATTTATAATTATGTTTTATCATTTATTGGTTTCGTTTGATAAAAACAGATAAGAGTTACATATCAAAGTTGGATAGTATATTATTTGCATTGTTTTGTTCGCAATAAGGAGGGAGGAATGTTGTATATGCATATCCATGTAAGGTACGAGTGTTGATATAATAAAGCACTTCCGGTTTATACCTCTACCTTGGATGTCACGCTTCTTTCACTCTAGTGTTCTACCTTGTTGTGATGTAAAGACACAACACTATCCCGTAAACTAACTTCTTGAGGACTAAAATTTCGTAATTTTGATATTGCAAAATGTTTGACCAAAAAATTTAGTATTTTGGAAAGTTTTTGTTTTAGATTAAAATTTAAAAATACGTGCTTCAAAGATTATGTAAATCGAAGGACGAAAGGGATTAACGGGATTATCTCACCTCAACTGGCGGACTACCTGCTGACTATTACCACAAACCAATTAGCGAAAGGCCAGCAGATCAAGTGCATGACCGTTGGGGTGTGTATTTGAACTGAACAGTAGACGAGGGGAACAAATGTTTAAGGGTGGTAGAACACACATTTATACAGACTATTCAGCCCCCAGTTGGACTCCTACTGACCGTCATTAACAAAGGTGTGAGCGAAATCTGTGATGCCGAGGTCACTCAAACTAAGTAGTTAAAACTGCCATTTTAAGACATTGTTTTAAAATTATGTATTAAAAAATTAATGCAATAGATAAAAATCTATTTCACCTTTTCATTCAATTATAAAAAATAAATCTTAAAACAACCCGGAGTTCAATCTTTTACATACGTTTAGGCTGTTTTCTCAGCTTTCATTTTTTCTTGATTTTTATCATTTAAATCGTTTATTTCTCGCAAACTATTTGCGGGATTTGGCACAGACAATCTTGATGCCATTATCTAAAAAATGGTCATGCAGTTTTTTGATATTGACTTTTGAAAATATTTAGCAAATATTTTTTTTAACGCAGATTATTATTTTTTACATATATTTTTGTCAATTGCTTAAAAACTAACTTGAATGTAGAAAAACCCTATGACTGTATTTTAGTTTAAATGCTTGTCTTCAAAGACAAGCAAGTTTGGCAACAAATCTCAAACCATCGGAGAAAAATAACAGTTACAAATAAGGCTCCATTTTTAAAATTATCAAATAACATTTTCTAAATATATATGATGTTAATATAATCATCCTTTGGAAATACCTACAAAAGCCACGAAAAGATAAGTCGCATTATTTAGTCCTGACTAGCGGTAGAGTCCTTAAGGTCTTGCTGGGCCTCTTGGTCGATTTTCAAAAATCTGTTGTATTTAGTAAATTATGTAGACAAATAAAAATCTGTAATGTGTGTATGTATATATTTTGGGAAAGGTTGAATACTCAGGATTACAAATATTTGAATGTGATGAAAATCCAATTATAATTTCTAAAAATATTGCAAAATGAGTAAATGTCAACAGAAAAAATAGACTGCATTTTTCATGGTTTATTTCTCGAAGTACAATGACCCTAACACAAAAAAAAAATAATTGACCTAGTGAAGTAGTCCTTAAACTAGTAAAGGGCGCGCTTAAAAGTGAATTACCAGAAATAGGTGATTAGAGTTTTGCCGTCAAAAATTGCACCATTTCTTAAAAAAAATAAACGTTGAAATGTTTCATTTTATCACAGTAATCGCATTATGTACTTATACACTTGTATTGTTTTTTTTACAAAAATTAATCCTGAGTGTCATTAAAGAAGACCACCCAAAAACCATATTCTATTAATCAGTAAAACTTTTTTGTGTAACATAATACATTAATTTCTATTTTCATAACCTGATCATAAGTCTGGTTATCTTTCATTAAAGAGGATCACAAGTACCAGTTGAGTCATCAAATCCTGTGCTGCTAAGTTTTCCTGCACTCTGGTTGGTCAGCCAATTTTGAACTATCTAATGATTTTTTTCTGAACAGGTATATGTTCTAACTAAGAAAGTGTTATTCCAAAATAACGAAAATACTGTTATCTAATGATAGATCGGTGAAGTATGCTGTACACAGGATTTGATGACTCAACTGGTACTTGTGATCCTTTTTAATGCATGATACGATCAGATTATCAAAATGGAAGTTAACGTATTGTATTACACACAAAAAAGTTTGACTTATTTATAGAATATGGTTTTGGGGTGGTCTTCTCCTTTAAGTTGGATTAAAACGGTTTTTTTTTAGAAAAACATAAGTCTGCATTCGACCGTTCCGCCTGATTATACACCTGAGTGAGTAATCACACTATACGGGTGTGTGAGCAGGTGTCAAAAACTAGAGAATACAAATAGCCAGCTAAAACATTTAGCATATGTGATTGACGGGCCGTGAAATCCATCACGGGAAGCGGCCCTAAAAGCACAATTTCAACAACAACAATTATTTCAACCTAATACTTACTTCTTTAATATCATTCGTCCCACTTGTAACTAGCATGTACATACAGTAGTCGAAACCATCCATACTTTGCAACCTACATGTATAATTGTTATATATTTTCATTTATTTATTTATTTATTCATTTACTATTATTAATATTTAACGTTACCTAATTTATGTTAAAACATGGATCTGAAAAATATAGAACAAATTTGTATTGTAAAAATGAGTTTGAAAATAAAACGTTGTGATAGAAGGGCCGCGAAATCCATACATGGGAAGCGGCCTGAAAACCACAATCTCAACAACAACATTAGCGGACTGCCTTGATTGTGTATCCAAACTAGCTGCTATCATGCCGAAGTCCAGCCTTGTAAGACATACCATCAGAAAGAGGATCCATATTAACAACGAGATGACAAATCTCATTTCGGCCGTTAAAAACTTAGGGTATGTAAATATTTATTTATCTGGAAACTAAACTTAATACGCTCTGTTCAAAAACATTGTGTGTCTTTACATAATGGGTATTTCAGACTGTAATCAATGTTACTTTCAGGTATGACGGAGAGCCAGGGATTGGAAATGTCTGTCCAGGTACATAAGTTGCGCGTGGTCAGTCAGGGAAGAAAATAAGCTTCTACCACTACACTTCATGGACTAACACACTCAAGGTAATTCTTTCTTTCAATTCAACCCATGCATCATAATATTTATTTAAAGTTCCTTCACTGTTTGTCTTTGCAATATCATCTTTCCAATTCAGAAAACAGCAATGATTCTATTATATCCTCTCATTTACAGCACAACGGCGTGAAGCTTCCTAAAGAAAGTTGTGCATACGGTTTTCCAATGGTTGTTCTGGATTTTATCAGAGATATTCTGCCAGAAAATGTTGTTGGAGAAATCGGACAAGACGCCTTTTTGATTGATTTAGAAACATTTTGTAAATACATCACATGATAATCATGTATCACAATTTTGTATAAAGCAAAGAAATACAAGATCAGCGCACATAGCCTACTTTTCTGTATATATATATATTTTATAGTCAACAAGCTTAACTTTTAATCAAAGCGATAAAGTTTTTTGGTTAACTTTGAGTCCAAGGGGTCCAGCAAGACCTTAAAGTCTGTCTCATGCCAGGTACTTACGCAGCTGTGTTCGTTGTTGTGGCAGTTCGGTGACGCAGTTGTTATGGGAGGTCTGCCATTTTGGAATCTCTGAAACTTGTTCCAAAGACGTGGAATAGTGCTCTGTCTGACGTTCATGTGCCGTGCGACATATCCGACTTTGATTCACCTACCTGGATGCGGCCAATCGCAATGTTTCAACTCGCAAGGTTAAGTCACGACATCTTGTAACCCGTGTACAGTGAAACGGGAAATACACGTCATTGCCAGAATTGCAGCTTTGAATACCCGTCACCATCCGCGTATTTCCTAAAGTTTTGTTTGCATTCGTCAAAATCTGAATATTTCATGTTGCCTAACACAAAAATCCACAGAAACGCGCCACAATGGGTGTTATTTATTGTTGTCAGTGTAATTAACCATGTTGACTCATTTCAGATGTTTTGAGAAACATAATCTTACATGGCCATCGTGCACAAGAAACTTCTCCGGTCAAACATTTATTCATTTCTTATAGGCCATGTAAAGGTATGGCCAACAAAGCGGTATAGCAATCCTTCCAATGTACGATAGTTATATACTGTACCTCGTAATAATTAAACAACATCGTGTATTAAAAATTAGCTCAAAATCCGTAACAACTTTAACAGCTATAGGCTATTAATGACAGAGGGTCTGTAACATAGAAGAGCATAGAAAAAACAGCCTACTTCATAAAATTAGATGATACGAATGCACGTCAATTATGCATTGTTGGACATATAAATATGGTGTCTTCAACTGCCTTTAAAATTGCGTTTACAGTTGATGAAGAAGAACGAGATTAACAAGCTTGTCTAATATCCTAGGGCTGGTTCCGGAATGTCCGACTGCAGATATCAACTTTGAAATATTCTAATGCTTGTCTTGCTTTTCTTGGGTATCAATTGGTGTTAAACCACTCAAGCCAAGGATATTTATATCTAAATTATAGAGCGTTTAAAAAGGTTGATACAAGTTTATAACAGTACTGTGAAAGCGGATGGTGGAAAGATTTACCTTGTGAGTTCTGTTTTACCGTTAACATGTTTTCAAAATCTGTTCAAAAATTTGTATCTGGGAGATTAAACAGAACATGAGATTGAGAAAAATATATATTTTCCCCAAAAATTATTTGACATCCGTATACCAGAATTATTATTTTTAAAAATGTATATATATTTAAAATCTTTTCAAAAAATTGTCTCTGTGAGTTATCCTACAACATTTAGAAATGTATATATATTCAAAGATCTATTTAGAAACTTGTATCTGGGAGATTCTATAAAACTTGAGATCAAGAAATATATATTTCGAATCCCCGTGGAGGCAAGCAAATTCTTCTTTCTTCATTTATTCACAATGAATATATATATATTGTGATTTAGGTCTTATTAGTCTTTTTATTTTTTGTTTTATTTTTTTTATTTTTATTTATTTATTCCAATATTCATATAAATCATTGTTTTAACAAGTAATATTACTTTCGTGTTATAACTAGCTGATATGGTACACCATTTTACAGATGCATCAAAATGTAAATATTCAATACAAACATGCTAGGGTAGTATATTAATAATACACAAATGGGTGAAGAGATAGACAATATTAAGAAGTCTCATAACAAAGCTCCCCGTCTTTGCCAAATTGCATTAAAATTTTCTACATTATTATTTTTTAAGTCAATATATTTTTCTATTTTGAAATATTGGCAGATTGTAGCTCTTGGAATGAAAATGATTATCTTGACACCTCTTTGACTATCTAGTAATATGCAACACCATATTTTTTAATATGAAAAAGTCTGAGGATTTAGGTTTACCTTAAATACAAACAAATTCTGTTAAATTTAGACTGATTCCTACAATTTCATAGATCCACTTATTCAGAGCCTCCCAGAAAAGGGGGATCATGTGACTTTTACTAAATTGATGTTCAATCGTTTCACTCGCTGTGTGACAAAATGTACAGAGTTCATCTTTGTTAACATCGATTTTAGACAGTAATCTATTTGTTCCAATTATTTTATGGAATATTCTATATTGAAACCATTGAAATTTTGTATTCTTACAGATAAAAAGGTGTACTGTAAAGCATTTTCCATTTTTATTTTTCTACATGGATCCATTTCTTTTAGCTTGTAGGTTCTGTGAGTTTTCGACAAATAAAGCTTTGCATCCTGTTTTGTATTTTAATACTAATATAAGTCTCTTTTGTAGATAAAGGTCCGTCCTGACAATCGATAATTTAATTTGAAGAGATGAACAAAGGTACGCCTTTATCACACAGCATATGCCGAAGTCTCCTTATCCATGTAACTTTTAATGCTACTTTATTCCCCTTTATTGTACGACTGTGCGATGACATCTCGTTTTACCTATCTGGTTTTGACTGCCATAAATAAATAAAACACGGTTTCTGATTGCTTGATATATTTGTCATCTGGGTTTGGTAAAGAAATGAACAGGTGATTGAATTTACTGATCATTAAAGTTTAAAGAATCGTAATATTGTTAAAATTCTCTTCGACCAGAGATTTAATTCTCTTTCAATTTCAATTAATACATGCCTTGATATTTTTTGAAGGCATTTTGCATTTTAATAGAGTATTACTGGTCAAAAAACTATTGTGTTTATTAAAGCATAAGGCAAGTGATCACCCTTTGTAAAATTTTCCTTTCGTATCTGTATAGAGATTAGGCCTACGGAGGTGAATGGAAGCAATATTATAACACAGAAAAATGTATAGTATTTCCCGCGGAATAACTTGCACCCAATCACTTCACTAAATAGCATAAATAACGCATTTCGTTGCTCAAATGATTATTAAATAAAACACCAATCTTTGTTATAACTATAATATGTTGTAAATAGACGGAATTTTCAAATGTAGCCTCTATTGCGCGACATGATCGACCGTTAAACCAAACTTCAGATTAAATCAACCAGAGTTACCTCCCATGTCCAGAATAGTCATATAACATTTGGGATTATCTGTGAATATTTTAGGAGGTTCCGACATGAACACCAGGTGTTCTGGGTGAACACTTTCCTATTTATTTCGCCGAGTAACTAGCTAAGTTAATGTGAGTATTTCTTTATTTAGATCAAATCCTCAATAGCCTTGTTACCATGCATCATTTGCTAGTTTCATATATTATGAATTGCTGAGGGTTCTCGTCAAAGTTTTCTACATGTTCGGCGGTAGGTAGATGCGAGTACGTACCATTTAGACTATACAGTCATTAAAGATACGACGCACAGCTGTGCCAAAACTTTAGAAATAAGGCCGGCCTTTGAATAACAAATAATGTTGAATCCTATGACCTCATTACCGCAGAAGACATTTTTAAGCGAGTATGGTACTGCTGTGAAATGATTGATTTTGATATAAAAAGGGATGGTTTTATGTGTGGGTCTAACCGTCTAACCCAAAAGTGTTCAAGGAAGAAAAACGAAATGATTTAAGTGAGGGTAAGGCAATGCGATTGTTATACATTGGGAGATAAAGTGCAGAATCGTGGCAGCGTTATGCTATTTCTAAAGGTTAGGAAGTCTCCAGTAGTGTAGCTAGGCGGTAGGCTGACCTGCCAGGTAGATGGAGATGGAAAGAAGGAACAATACAAAGATCTAGCTGAGGACAGTATACCCTTCGATGACAGATGGCTGCCTTGTCAATTTCAATAGGCCTTTTTGGTTGCCCTAATTCTTGTTTTTACTGTTGGAACAAATATGACGTGTTGTTGCATGGTTTTTATTTGCAAGCCTCAATTAATCTTTAGTTGTCTTTAGGAAAAACCTTATGGTATATGATGCCTTTAATTTCAGTAACATTTGTTTGTTTTCAAAGTCCAAGAGGTGTTTGGTCAACTCAAATATAACTACGCCGTTGGCAGCTGCGATATTTCCATCTCTGTTTTTTTTTAGTATTCACTTTTTAGTTATTCTCACAATCCGTCGGATTGTAACCAGTTCCTTATTTTTATACCCTGCTAATAGCATGCCCGTTTCTTGGGGCTTGACAGAACAAGATTTGCCTTTAACTTACATGTAATAATAACATCTATATATAATCAATTTGTAAATAAACTCAGTCAAAAAGAAATTTTACACTCGTTTGGATAAGTTTGAACATACCAGAAAATTGGTTTTAAATAATGATTAAATTCCATTTTATACCCATTATAAGGACGGTGTACCATTAAAATCATGTTCATAAGGTTTTGGTGTTTTATTTTACTTATGTGAAAAAGAATTTCACATATGTTGAAAAGAATTCCAGACATACCAGAAAGTTGGTTTTAAATAATGATTAAATTCCATTTTATACCCATTATAAGGACGGTGTACCATTAAAATCATGTTCATAATGTGACAAGTTCCACCGGTAATGCTGCGGAAATGCAAGAGAGTAAAAGTGGTAAGTTATAACTTGATGAAAGCAAGTCTATAGCTCGTATGCCCTCCGTGAGCGTTCACAACTGCGACGCAACGTCTCTTCGTGGATTGAATGAGGCGTCTGAACACAGCTTGGGGGATGCGTCACTATAATTGAACCGACATTGCACCAAAATCCTGCAAAGTCTGTGGAGGGTTCCTTACTTGACGGAGTCTACTGTTCAACACATCACATACATGTTCTATGGGATTAAGGTCGGGAGACCTTGAGGGCCACTCAATGGCATTGATGCCAGCATTCCTAAGAAAATTCAGCGTTAAATTGGCCGTATGAGGCCTGGCATTGTCGTGTTGGAATGTCAGACCTCGGTCATGA
>JAVFBW010143441.1:0-12759 GCA_034783835.1 Mopalia ciliata | reverse complement strand
GTGATCAGTCCCTGATATATTGTTTATTGTATTGAAGGTGTACCCTATGAGATAACCACCTTCACCAGTGATCAGTCCCTGATATATTGTTTATTGTATTGAAGGTGTACCCTATGAGATAACCACCTTCACCAGTGATCAGTCGGGAGCCTCCACTGATGCCGACGTCTATGTCACTCTTTACGGGAAGGACACGTGTACTCAACAGAAGTCTCTGACTACTAGTAAACGAGAGAGGAAAGACAAGTTTAAACGTGGGGCAGTTGATAAATTTGTCATTGAGGTGAGGAACTATAAACTTAATTTTTGAGCTGTTAAGTCTATAACAAAGATATAAATATCTTTAAGAATGTTTTGGTGTCGCACCTGGAGTTGATACTTATGTCGTTGTTGTTGTTGATGGTGGACATTATTAACCAATGCTGTATCTGATGTACGGCATGTATCTATACTATTGTTAATCTGTTAATTAACATCACATGTGTTGTATGCATATTTCTTGTCATTTATGTAAGTATTTGATTGTTGTACAAACCTTTGATCACATTCAAATTGAAGTGGTCAGCATAATATTAACTACGTATATTTATTGCCACATGTAGCTATAAGCTCATGTGGGGAGTAAATCAAAGGTAAACGTATTGTCCTGACAGTTATTTGACCTGTTTGACACTGAATATGCAAGAGAACATCAAAATAAAAAGCAAATTTTACAGATTTTTTTATAAAATGACACTCCCTTGTCAAATGATGTTGAGTATTACTGGGTTGCCTCTCAAGCAATACAGTGAAAACAGGTCATTATCATTGGTTACACAGCTCTCCTACTCCTAAGTGTAACCATATTGTTATGAGATGAATGATTGTTGTGAAGACATGTGGGGTATAAAGTGTATGTTGTCTGTCTGTAGTTGGAGGATATTGGAGACTCGATAGAGAAGCTGCGCATAGGCCATGACGCCTCAGGATTCGGCTCAGGCTGGCATCTTAATAAGGTCCAGATTCGGAAACTACTCGACACTGGACGGGTAAGCTCTAACGCATTCTTTAAAACTCACTGATGTGTAATTTATTGAAACAAAAATTACAAATAATGGTTTTCTAAATATTGATTTTCTGTGTTCCATTTTTAGCTCGCCTGTACGAAGTAAGGAGAGCTTATGTCATACCCCTGGCATAGGCATGGGCGTCTATTATGAAATGTACTGAGGGAATTTTTCTGAAATTTTATACACAATTTGCCTGAGCGGAAAGGAAGACATATTTAAAATTATGTGGAATTCTGTGAATATTAATTATGCTCATTAGGTGATATTATGTTTTACAAAATGGCGGACAATTTGCATTAAGAGGAGAGGAGAGGGATATTGTCTGTTCAACTAATTATATGCATATTAATTATTATAACGAGCTTTTAATTAAATTTGCGTTAAACATAATAACTCCAAATTGAATAGCCCGATTTTCCTAAAATTTTGGTTAAATGTTCCACATGATGAGAGGAGAGGGATGTTGTCTGTTCAGCTAATTATATGCATATTAATTATTTTAACGAGTTTTTTAATTAAATTTGCGTTAAACACCATTACTCCAAATTTAATAGCCCTATTTCATAAAATTATGGTTAAGTGTTCCACATTATGAGAGGAGATGGATGTTGTCTGTTCAGCTAATTATATGCATATTAATTATTTAAATAAGCTTTTTAATTAAATTTGCGTTTTACACCATAATTCTAAATTGAATTCCCCGATTTTCCTAAAATTTTATGTTAATGTCACACAACATGAAAGGAGAGGGATATTATCTGGTCAGCTAATTATATGCATATTAATTACTTAAACAAGCTTTTCAGTTAAATTTCCTTTAAACACCATATCTCCAAATTGAAAAGCTTGTTTGTCCTAAAATTTTATGTAAATGTCACACAACATTACAGGAGAGGGGTATTATCTGTTCAGCTTATTATGTGCTTATTAATTACTTTAACAAGCTTTTCAATTAAATTTGCTTTAAACACCATAAGTCCAAATTGAATAGCCCAATTGTCCTGAAATTTTGGACAAATGTCACACAACATGGGGGAAACAGTCATTATCAGTTCAGCTAATTACATGCAGATTAATTACTCTTAACGGGCTTTATGCATAGATATTAAATCTTTTGTCATTTTTACCTTTAAGGCAAAAGGAATGCATTCCCTTTCATTGGTGGAACAGGCGAGCTCTTTGGCAGCCTTGCTGCCAAGTATTTTTATGTCTTCTGATAGTTACATAGTACGGTCTATTAATATGGTGTCCTTTTTTTTGTTTAATCAGGGAAATAAATCAGGCCAGGTTTGTTGTTTTTCGCTACATATGTTGTCTCTGTGTTATTAGAATGTTGTCTCTGTATGTTGTAAACAATTGTTTTTAAATGGTATCTTTTGGTGTAGAAAAGAAACCTTTGTAGCATCAAACTGATAGCACTCTAGGATAAAGGCCTTGTAGTTAAACATTACCCACTGGAACATATAGTTTGGAAAAGTTCAACAGAACTATTATAATGAAAATCACTAACTTTTACTTTGGCAAAACAAATTTGATATAGATAATTTTGAAATTGCTGATTGGAGGGTATTTTTTTAATTTTTTTTTTTTACAGTTTAACTATAGTCTGCTGAGCTTAAAATCTTAGATTTAGTTTTTCTGCATAGCTTTATAATCATTAGACTCATCATTATTGTTTCCTTTGCAAAAAGCCCCGTGAGGGAGCGGGTGGGCCACGGCCCCGCAGAATACTCCCTCGGCTTCCTCAGTCGATCGTAAGAGGCGAGAAAACAGGTTGCTTTCTGTTGCCCTGGTGTTAGAGCTCATGGGTAACGGGAAGCAGATTTGTTTGTGATGTTCTGTATTTGTGTCCGTCGTCATATAAGTGAAATACCCTTGAGTACGACGTTAAACACCAATCAAACAAACAAACGAACAATCCTTTGCAAAAATTAAGGATATACTCATTGCATAAATATACCAGGCTTGTAGAAAAAAATGTAATTTATTTGTACACAAGTTTATAAAAGTATATGTTGTACATGTTTGTAGATGTATGTAAAAAAAAGTAAACAATCCCTCCTTTTATCCACATGTCATGTGTTTAGTGGTGTATACCAGTATTCTAATATCATGAAATGAAATTTAGTCATTTGATATTTTTTGTCAACACTAAATGTTTTGCTTTAACCGTGTGAATTTAACACACACAGGTACTAGTACAGTAGAGACAATAGTCACTTTCTAGCCACGTCACATAATAGAGGATTTAATTTAATTGTGCTTTGAGCCATATACTGTAATCGTCTGGGCTGTATCTGTCTCGTGTCAGTACACATGTACTCTGATTATCTGGGCCATGTCTTTCCTGTGACCATATATTCTGACCATCTGGACCATGTCTTTCCCGTGACCATATATTCTGACCATCTGGATCATGTCTTTCCTGTGACCATATAATTCTGATCATCTGGACCATGTCTTTCCTGTGTCCATATACTCTACTCGTTCGGACCATGTCTTTCCTGTGTCCATATACTCTACTCGTTCGGACCATGTCTTTCCTGTGTCTATATACTCTACTCGTTTTGGACCATGTCTTTCCCATGTCTGTATGCTCTGATGATTTGGGCTGTGTCTTTCCTGTGGCCATATACTATGATGATCTGGACCATGTCTTTCCTGTGTCCATATACTCTACTCGTTCGGACCATGTCTTTCCCATGTCTGTATGCTCTGATGATCTGGGCCATGTCTTTTCTGTGACTATATACTCTGATGATCTGGACCATGTCTTTCCTGTGTCCATATACTCTACTCGTTTGGACCATGTCTTTCCCATGTCTGTATGCTCTGATGATTTGGGCTGTGTCTTTCCTGTGTTTACGTATACTCTGATCATCTGGGCCATGTTTTTCCTGTGTCCATATGCTCTGATCATTTGGGCCATGTCATTCCTGTGTCTATATACTCTGATCATATAGGCTGTGTCTTTCTCGTGTCCATATGCTCTGATGATCCGGACCATGTTTTTCCCGTGACCATATACTCTGATCGTCTGGGCCATGTCTTTCCTGTGTCTATATTCTCTGATCATATTGGCCATGACTTTCCTGTGTCTATATTCTCTGATCATCTGGGCCATGACTTTCCTGTGTCCATATACTCTGATCATCTGGGCCATGTTTTTCCTGTGTCCATATGCTCTGATCATTTGGGCCATGTCTTTCCTGTGTCTATATACTCTGATCATATAGGCTGTGTCTTTCTCGTGTCCATATGCTCTGATGATCAGGACCATGTTTTTCCCGTGACCATATACTCTGATCGTTTGGGCCATGACTTTCCTGTGTCTATATTCTCTGATCATATGGGCCATGACTTTCCTGTGTCTATATTCTCTGATCATCTGGGCCATGACTTTCCCGTGTCTATATGCTCTGACCATCTTTGCCATGTTTTTTCTGTGTCCATATGCCCTGATCATCTGGGCTATGACTTTCCCGTGTCCATATACTCTGATCGTCTGGACCATGTCTTTCCTATTTCCATATACTCTGATCATGTGGACCATGTCTTTCCTATGTCTATATGCTCTGACCATCTGGGCTATATCTTTCCCGTGTCCATATGCTCTGACCATCAGGGCCATGTCTTTCCTGTGTCTGTATGCTCTTATGATCCGGACTGTGTTTTTCCCGAGACCATATGCTCTGATCGTCTGGGCCGTGTCTTTCCTGTGTCTTTATACTCTGATCATATAGGCTGTGTCTTTCTTGTGTCCACCTCTGACCATCTGGGCCATGTTTTTTCTGTGTCCATATGCTGTGATCATCTGGGCCATGACTTTACCGTGTCCATATACTCTGATCATCTAGGCTGTGTCTTTCCCGTGACCATATGCTCTGATCATCTGGGCAATGTCTTTCCTGTGTCTATATTCTCTGATCATCTAGGCTGTGTCTTTCCAGTGACCATATGCTCTGATCATCTGGGCCATGTTTTTCCTGTGACCATATGCTCTGATCATCTGGGCCATGTCTTTCCTGTGTCTATATTCTCTGATCATCTGGGCCATGTCTTTCCCACTTCAGCAGTCTCCATATCTCAATGAGCCATCTTGTGGGACTGCACCAGTCATTATGATTAATTCAACTCATAATTTTACAACTACATGTAGTGGTTGTTTGCTGCATGTTATAGAAAACACTTGATTTTGGTATTGCTCTATAGAGTTTCAAGTGAAGAATATACCCATTGTGTAATCTGTGGAGAAATGTTTTTAATCTGGTCATGTTATGCACGTCAGATTTCAGGACAAAATAATGATAGAATTAATGTATGATATGTGTTACTAGGGCTCTGTGACATACACATTCCCCTGTGAGAGATGGCTAGCTAAAGATGAAGAGGATGGAGCGATTGTGAGAGAGCTAGTTCCTGACAAGGTATTGGAGGAACGGATGGGACGAGATGGACAGGTCAAGAGCAAAGAGAGAAAGAAAAAAAATTCACTTATAGGTAACATAAACAAATCAACTCTCTTAATTAACAGCTGTAGTAAATGATTAAACATTCATTTTGTGCTTACAAGTCAGTAATAGTCCATGGTTCTAAAATGAAGCATCCATGATTTCCACTGATAAGTTTAGCATAGTACAAGAGTAGTGTTACTCCGAAGAACGAAAGACTCATTTTGACTTCAATATTTCGGCGGTTTATTTTGCCATCTTCAGGAAAGTAATGTACAAGGTGACATGAAGCATATTTATAAGGGTTGGATATAAACAAACATTTGACCATTAATCAGCATGTTAGTTTATATTTCCTCATTAAAAGAGTTTATCTGGAAGTTTAATGTATTCAAGCTCTGATGCTATATAGCACACCTCAGTCCTTAAGCTTTATAGCATTCGAATGTCCACGAAAGATGGGCCAGTCCTCCCAACGCCAAGTTATTTGCATTTGTTAATTAGCAATATACGTCAGAAAGACTTAAGTTTATGCGGCTGTAATGAAATACCGCCTGTGTGGTACTTACCGACATCGATTCTATTTCCGGAATTATATTGAAGGCAGGCTGTATAACTCGTTACTTGATTGGCACACCTCCTCCAATAGAATGTCGCCTCAGCTCCAACAAGCAAACAAACAACAACTCGTGTTATGTTTCCAAACATAGCTTGGGTACATAAAAACAATGTACTGTTTTTGAAACTGTCTCTGGGATATTGAACCTGTCGGATCAGTTTGAAAACATAACGAAACTTAACACGGACAGCCGGAAGAAGCACGTAGGCGACACACAAGCCTAAGGCTTTTTTCTGACGGATATTGTAGGAATAAAAATGACATCCGACAAGTAATAAATAGAGATATTATTAAAGGTGTCTTATAAACATAGCAATTTCCGCAAATTTGAGGCAATAAAGTTATTGAATAATTTAAACACATTAAATGTGAAACCCCTTTTCCTACGTCTTTTCATAAAGGTGCCCCTGTGAATAAAACTAGAACTTTCTGAACCGCTCCCCGATTATTGTCAGCAGATAAGTATCTTCATCAAACGAAAACGTCTTGTCTATATGGGTGGTATAAAAACTAATTCATATATTCTGATTTAATTTAAAAATTTTAAAATCAGTGTTGTGAAATGTCTTCCTCTTAAAATAAAGCTTTTAATCTCATGTTCATTTGAGTATGTAAGTCTATTATTTGAGTTTGTAAGTCTATTATCTTCTTCGTCACTTCCGGGTACCTCATTCAATATCTGTCGCTATGTTTTGAAGACCGTGACGGAGTGGTCTAGAATGTACGCTCTAGTGAGTGTATGCTTCTGGTCCACATACCACCTGTCGGTTCGTGGGTTCGAATCATGCGAACTCTATGTTGGTTCGTATGCCAGCAAACAGATGAAGGCCGTGGGTTAATTTACCACCCAGTTTTCCTCCCACAATAATTCTTGCCAATGATCTCTAATTGGGATTTAATCCTGTTGATCCAAAATCAAATAAATAAATAAAAAAAGACCGATTTTTACGATAGTATTTTATGTTGCTGTTGGGTGCGATTGTGGGGATGGTAGGGATAACGTAAGGTTTTTATTAACTTTCCGTTAATGCTAGAACTAGAAAAAATGTAGGAGGTATAACCAGGAGTGGAGTGAATAACGGGAAATATCACAGATCACGTGACATGCCTTACACGCTCTATTGCCATCGACTTTCTTAACAATGACGATTGAAATACCAAAACCATACTCGACGTTTTCTTCTGTGAAACATAAAATCCGTTAAGCTTTATAGCGGTTTGAAGCCAAAATGATATTTATGGTTCTGAAATATAATGCTTCAAAGATCATCTTAATACGACCCCCTCAAAACTTCATTTTCATATAGAATAATTGTACATATGTATAGTCTTGAAAATATTCGCATGCACAATTACATGTTATTTTCAAAATATCATATAAATCTAGATTTTAAATTAAGCTTCGCCGGCAATGTTGCCAAATAGTTCCGCAGGATGTTTCAGTGTAGCCGGAAATGTTGCCTAGCAACAGTCGGCACAGTTAATCTATAATTGTCCGAAGTCGTATTTTAAGTGCCAGGTAATACCCTGTGGAGGATCTTGTCTAAAGTATGTTTATTGTTTGATTGTGGTTTAGCGTCCCACTCAAGGATGTTCACTTATATGATGACGGATTTTTCATTTATACTGTTCCTGGCTTTAATAAAAGGATTAGTTGGCCGACACACCAACCACTAATAGCCATGGCCAGTGGCAAACAAAAATCTGGTTTAAAATAATAAATGAGATGGTATACGATATATTTTATTGGTTTGTGTTTTTAGGCCGCGTTTATGAGTGTTTGGCTGATTTGATGACAAACTATTACAACAGTGAATTGCCAAGTGCCAACTATAAATGATACGTTGTTTGTTTCGTTGAATGACAATGCTTCCCCTAAACTACGCAACGGCATAAAAACACTAGCTGTAACGAACAGCCATTAGCTACAGTGCAGGTCAAGTCCGAAATAACTATATCTCACAAACAGAAAAAATAATAATGAAAGAAAAAAGTTGTAATTTTAATTTTATTTCACACTACACAGAATAAAAAAGTAGAGTTTTCGATTTAAGTAGTTCTTCTTTCTATTACTTGTGTAACAGGTTTAAACCAATGGAATTTCACCACTTGATTAATCGCGTGCTTCCTAACTAAATGTCTCAGGGGATAAAAAGACAAATGGTGTAAGACGAAAATTCACATCTAAATAGAGACAAACTATGTAATTTGCTCTGAAGGAAGTTCTGTTAAGCCCAAATCGATGGAACATCGCAGATAACAGCATACCCTTAATCTGACTAATGGTCGGTATTTCAATCTCGCCAGGAAGACAAGGTATGGTTCAGCGATCCGAAAATCCAACCTTGGGCAACTTCCGGCTGGTTTCCGACAGCAGTTCAATTCTTTGTATATACAGTTAGAACTGGTCGATGACAACAAAGTGCCTTCTCTATTACAATCAATATCAAGTCTGCCGAACAACAAAGCTGACTTCTTGCAGTTGATAACTGGTTAGTTGTTGTCGTTGTTGTTGTTGAGGTTTTTTGTGAATAAGACATGTGATTTGTTCCCTGTGTGACCGGAATTCACCGAAAATCACCGGATTTTAGCAACACAAACTATTTGGAGCTGCATGGTTCACTCATCCAAAAGAATTTGTTGAGAAATATATTAATACGGTCATAACCCGAGACTACAGTTTTCTGAATACAAACGACGTTTTTCTGTTAAAATCTTTGCTCCCTTTTGAATACCGATTTTCTTGTGATGTAAACAAAAACCTAGATATGAAGGACACAAAAATGATTTACATTATTGTATGTAGACACAAAAATTCAAGACCAAACAACTGCTGAAGGGACTCAGGTGCCACAAGGCTTCTGTCATTTTCGAGCGACAGTCCCCCACTGCTAAATACTCATATAGGTTTGATAAAAACCACTTCAGATCATGCAACGAAATTGGCAAACATTTAACAGTGATATTTATTTATGACGTCTTATTGATTTAGATAGGCTATACTCGTTCCAATATCATATTTCTTAGTCGGGACTGTGTACGCGCAAACACATGTTATAGTTTTCCATATCGCAGAACTAGTGTGACAGAATTGTTGGAGGTTGTAAGGCGCGTTTATATTTGTATGGTCTGAAAGACAATATAGCCTAAGCTCTCCTGGAAAACGTTTAAGTCGTTATAAAATAAATTGCCATAAAACGGATCAATACCAGGAAGTAACTCACATGGAATATTGATATTGGAAGATTTTAGGTTTTTACCATTATTTGCATTTGAGGGACTAAAATGATATGTTATGGGTTTCTAAGATCAATAGACTACAGCTATGAGTGCGGGAAATATACACCTAATATCTTAATGGAATTTCATAGTCCGCTGTGAAAAAATGTGTGTATATTCAGTCAGCAGTTCCACAACTGATTCATATGTGACATAATTTATTACCCTCACCAAAGTCTATTTGGATGGGAAGTCGTGTTTAAGCTTACATTTTAATACTGTGGTGTTAAATACTATGAAAATTAATGCTTTTTGAATTCCAATATCATTAACCTAGTCTACGGTTTGCTAGCCTCCCCATACAGGAATATCACAATGATTGTCCTCCAAATGGCTAACTCTTTTGACACATAGACCTATTATATCATACATGGGGAAAAATGTAAAGAACCTACTGATTTAGGCAAAATTTCCCTCTGCATCAGACCACTTGTAACTTTTTTTTTTTTTTTTTGGGCGGTAGTATTCATTTGTTAATTTATATTTCTGTGAAATACAATTATTATCATATACTTTGGTCATTTCCGTCTCGCGAGATATCTATACGTTATCCATAACAACCCGAGATTAACATCTATTTACGAACGTGTCCCTGGGAGTTGCTGTCGCTCTCAACACATGTAAACAATAATTATATATTATATGAGAGTGACTTTCTGCGACTACCTTAAGTGATTTTAATTTTTTTATCCGCTACCATATACTCCTGTATGTCCTAGATAGTTTACATGTGTTGAGACCGACAATGTGAAGGGTAAAATATCACCACCTAAGGAACATCAACCCAAAACATGCGACTAATAAACGGTGGTGCCGAGAACATAGATTATTTTCGACCATGACAAATCGGAGCGTTTCTCACATGATATCACTAAATGTACATGCGAGTAGAGAGACCATGCAACATAATGACTCTCATTTGTATTTTGAGTTAGTTTTATATGTAGGATTTCTATTGACACATACACCCATAATCGCGGAAACCCAGCCTTTCAGTGACGCTCTACCGCATCACAACCACCTGTGATTGTTTTGATAGTTTTGTTCAAACATCCTTTGACTCCCACGCGATAGTCAAACTACTGTATTTGGATGTCATTTCAACTCAAGAACAGTTGTGTTCTTGGTGTTGGGTATAAATTGATTTCGAGCATTGCTTTCCGTCTTTATGTTTTGCCTCCAGTCATGTATCTTTGAAACAGCTTTTTCACTGGCTGGTGGATTTAGGTTTGTTTGTTTGTTTGATTGGTGTTTAACGTCGTACTCAAGGGTATTTCACTTATATGACGACGGGTTTTCCACTTCACACTGTACACAGCCTTATTACGGTGGAAAACCGGGAAGAAACCTCGTAAAAACCACCCCCGCGAGTGCCGGAGCCACAACATGTGACTCGCTCATATACCTGATGGTCGGAAGGCGGACTCGAACCCGTGAACGGTAAATCGAAGCATGTTCGGTTCAGGAAGCGCACTCGCTACCACTGAGCCACGGCCGCGGGCGAAAGAAAATTCAGAAAAGTATGTCCAACAAACTGGTGACAATTATTACCTAGGAATTTCTGGATAACTATTATGCATAATACTAAAGAACCAATATCCCATAAAATGTTTGTTTGTTTGATTGGGGTTTAACGTCATACTCAAGTGTATTCCACTTATATGACAGTGGTTGTCCCCTTCAAAATGCTAATTTCCATATTCGTTGGAAAGCTGAGAAAACCTCATAAAAACCACCCCCAAGATTTCCTGAGTCACCCACAAGATGAGAGAAAACAAAATCCTTCCCATACAACGTGGTTGTAAAGATGGCCGATGTTTTATCAGAAACACCTAACCTTTAAAAGCAATTTTTAGATATAAAACATGTGTATTTTAAACGAAATATAATTATATATGATTATATAAGATAAGATATATGAAAAATGTTATAAAGTTAATTGATTTGATTGAAATGAAGATTTCAAGCTAAAACATAGGAACCTTTTTTCGACCATATACTGTAATTCCCACTGAATAATTTGACCAATTAAAGTCACAACTCTGAGAAACGACAAATTTGGTTTAAGACCAGTAGAATGTTAAACTAAAACTAGTAATAATATTTAACAAAGGCAGGGGAGAATACATAATACTGTATACAACACCCCCAAGAAAAGTTACACACAAAGCTAATCATTTATATGTATTTCTCATGGTTGTAGATATGGGTTCGGTAATTTGTGTTGTACATAGATTGATGTGGTATTAATTCTAGACAGCAAATTTTCCCGCCTATAAATGTCAACCAGCTATGACCTTCTGGGGAGCTTTAAAGGCTACACTGAATTCATAGCATGACTGGGTGGGTTGAACTACACCGAAGGACAGCTGAATAAACTAAAGTCATTTTGACAAAACTTTTGGAGAAACAGAACTAGTCGCCGAACCCTTGTTTTTTAAATAATATGGTTAAGAATTAAAGAACATCCATTCAAGACAAATTCTCAATCAAATGTTTGACAAAGTTGAACATATTGCGGCAAAAATTTGTGAAAATCTTAAAAGCCAAAACTTACCTCAGTTATGAAGCAGAGATCCAAGATGGCTGCTGTGTTACTCTTGTAGAGGATATATCTGTAAAGAGAGAAAATGAGACCCTGAGATGAGCCTAAGCACATGTACAGCAGACTTTGGCCCAAAAGACAGGGCGGGGTAAAGTCTCGAACAGTGCCTAGCCAAAACTAGATGGTTCTATCAGTCTGTTCTCTAGCTGGCTGGCCAACCAGCTATGCTAGCCTGGTAATTTGATGAGGCATCAGTGGAAACAGAAAATAAAACCTAAGCCAGTTATTCCATGGCAGATGGGTTGAGGCTTCTAGTATGTAGTCAAATCTACAGATCTATGTTGAAGGAGTGTTGGGCCAAGACAACAGGCTCATCATAACTGTATGTACACCAATGATACAAACTGTAAAACTGTACATATTGCTATGAAAGCTACATCAAGTCCTGGTCTCCAATGAACAAATCTCCAACATTATATCCATAATGATATCCAACCACGAAGTACCTTGAGAAAACATTGATTACAAACTACTGCGGTTTTTAAAAGTGTGGACCAAAAAATGCTTCATATGAGGGCAATTTAACCATAGAGGATATTATTCTTAGGGTTGAAATTACAAAAATTCCACTCCATTATTTTGGATTTTTATGTAAAAAGTTTTGTTTGTTTGTTTGATTGGTGTTTTAACGCCGTACTCAAGGGTATTTCACTTATATGACGACAGACACAACTACAGAACATCACAAACAAATCTGCTTCCTGTTACCCTTTAGCTTTGCGAACACCAGGGCAACAGAAAGCAACCTCTTTTCTC
>JAVFBW010143430.1:0-12760 GCA_034783835.1 Mopalia ciliata | reverse complement strand
AAGTGAACAATTGCCTCATTTGGACACCCTGTTTTAAGAAATTTTAACATGCTGGAGATAGGAAAACTGTCAAAATTAGACACCCAGTTATTTGAGAAGTGAACCAAAATGATAATTTTGGACACCCTGCTTCTGATTTCTGGCTAAGCCCCTGGGTTAGATTCATCCAAATATTACCATAAACTTATAGTAACAGTTTAGATTGAATGCTATTCAATCTTTGACATATATATTTATATGCAACCCTGGAAAATGATGCTACCCATGGTCCAGTGAAATACTACGTCTGGTGAGAAATTTAAAAGAAAAAAAAGTTTCTTTTTTGTAAAAAAAATTTCTTATAATTTTTTTAGAAATTCCTACTCCAATATCAATGTCAAACCAAAAAAGGTTGAATTTATCGCATAAAAGGTAAACCAACAGTACCTGATGTCTAAGAATTGTTTTCGAGCCGTATTGACCATATGTAGAATCTGGTGAGAAATTTTTTGATCTGAAAATTAGTGGTCACGAGAAATTGACAATTTTTTCCAGGGTTGATTATCTGGTTTAATCTCATTCTACCTCTGTGGCTGTTTTTTTCTTAAAGAGTCTAAAAGAGTCGCTTTTTTTTTTTTCAAGACAATATTATACAGAAATTTGTTAGGATACATGTAGAAAAGTATTTTTGGGCTGACATGTTTTGTGAGTGAAATGATCTTAAGTGTGGAATTAAAGCCCAATCAAACAGAAATTTTTAAAATGCTCATGTCAAAGCTTGACTTAAATACCATTGAATGTGGCCTAAAACACTTATTAGTTGATAAACTGTTTATAAGCATGAGTTATGTAATTTTCAGTAATCAATCCATGATAAAGAACAATATTTTGACTAATCTGTTGTGTTGTATTTTCAGAATATCAAAGATCTCAGCCCTTGTAAATATTCCAAAGAAACAACAATTTCTCCAACGTTTGATGAGTTACTGGACATTAAAGAGGCAGTCACGAAACGGCGTCCCCTTATTGCGACGGCTACAGAGTAATCATATGACTAGAAATAAAGAACAGGTAGGTCAACAAACTAATCAGAAGGCTCAATTAAAGGATGTTGGGTTCTGTGCTGTCTTTGTTTGTTGCCAGTGGTGTTGAGAAGGTGGATTTGTGTTCCCATTGGGCTGGCATGCTGTCATATGAGTGAAATAACTTCAGGAGGCATTAAACCCCAACCTGACAAACTTGCCACCTATGCCCTGTAAATCCGGATGAAACTGCAGCTCACTGTAAATTATATCTTCACCTATGCAGGAAAATAAAGCTCACAAATTCATCATTGAGGTCATTGTTCTCCATTTTTGTTTGTGATTTGGTTGTGATTGAGGCACTTATATCAGATTGTGGCAATATTGTTTTGGTGGCATGTGTGAAGATATGAGTACTACATGTATGCCTGTGTTACAATCTTTCTGAGCAGGTTCAGATGTACATGTAGTAAGATTGGTTGAAGAGATATGTTTACTTGTGTTGGCACCACATGTATAAGGGCAGTCTAGTGTCTGTTTATCGGCCACTAGTGGAGATGTAAATCAATGAAGGAAGTCATTGTTTACAGTACATATGTGTCCAGTAGTAGACAGACAGACAGCTTTTTGACACATCAATTTCATCTTTATTTTTAATAAAAATATCCGCAGGAAGTATAGTACATATGGAGTTTCTTGATTATCTACTGTTTGGAAGGATGGTCACAAACTTATGTGAACTTGAAATTAGCTTTATTTCACATTTTGTATGTATGATGCAGGCTTGTACTGTTGGGCATAACAGGTTTTTGCATGGTTATGCAAACTTTTTTAGAGGACCGATTATGTTTTCCAAGCTGTTCGCAGTTTCTGTTTAAATTTGCATTTCACTACTAATGCTGACAAATTTTGTCAATCCGATCATCAATGATGCAGATTTATATGTATGTATTTTTAAAAAAGCAGCAGCAAATGAAACTGATTGTTATCTCACATATTTTTTGAAATGGTGCTCTGAAAACTGACCTGTATCAACACTTGAGCAAATTTCTAAGGGGAATAAGCAAGTGCAGATTGTTCCGAACCAAAAGTCTGTTCTTGGTGGAGGCAAACAAATTGTTCTCACTTTTTTTACTCAAAATAAAAAGCAGTGTGTATAACCCAAAGGTCCAGGGTTCGAATGTCGGCAGAGGCAAACAAATTTTTCTCTCTTCATTTATTCAAAATAAAGAGTAGTGTGCAGGGAAATTCCAGCAGCCTATGACATGTGGTTCTGCAATTGTATGGGAACGGAAGCTGGGTCAGATCTGTAAATATACAATGAAACTTCTCAGCTGGTTTTGATAGTGCCTCTGGTTAGCTGAGGACTTCACACTTACAACACACATACTGGACTCTCTACAGCAATTATTCACCATTACAAACCCAACCTTTTTATTTAGTAAAAAAAATAAAAAGTCATATTTCACGTACTGTTTAAGGGTATTTTAATTAAAATATATTTACCAGCCAAACTATTACTTTTAACTACTTAACACTGGCATTGTGGTCAAATTTATAATGTATGACTTCTTTCTAACAATAAATATTTGATTTTTCAGACAAAAAATGATAAACAGAGTATTGCATTAAGAGCTCAACTGAAATACTGGCAGAGGCTAAGACAGGATCTAGAGAAAGCTCGTTTATTAGTGGAATTAATCAGAAAAAGAGAAAAATTAAAACGAGAACAGGTAAGAACAACTAAAGAATTTTAAACACATTATATTTTTGCAGGAGAACAGGTAAGAACAACTAAAGAATTCTAATTCTAAAATTATATTTTTGGAGTGACTATGTTTTTTGGGGGCAATTAAAAACTATGCTATATTTGTAGAGATCAGTAAGGAGCAGCTTCTTGTTGCCCTGATTTGTGATATCCCTGTGTCTTCCCGGTTATATTTTCTTCCTTATCATTGTTTGATGCCAGTGGTGTTCAGGGTGGTGTCCTATTTGACTGCCACTCCATGTCACAAGTGCGATAATCTTAAGTATGGCATTAAACCCCTATCAAACCAAACAGAAAAGTCCATTTAACACAGAATTTTGCTGGTGTCGATGAGAATATGACAAAAGATCCGAGAAAATTTATAATTTTACAGCAAGAAATAAAGGCGATGGTTAAACTGTATTCCTCTAGAGTTATTGTCTTGATAGATAACTCTAGAATTGATGACTCCCTCCCTGACAAAAACCCGACATACTTCATACTTTACATTTTATATCCTTGTTTTTATGTTTATTTAAACACTACACTGTTTGTGATTATTTTGTCAACAAGAGAGCTGTGATTGTGGTCTGTTGAGCTATTGTTCATGCTAATGCGTAATAATTAGGTAAAGCTTGGAAAGGAAATGCCTTGTGAGTCAAATCCCGGCGAGGGTAATTTTCTCCAAAATGTCAGCAGTCCAGCCAATGTTTTCATTAGGCTACATTTTATACTTCCCATTTAAAGTCTCTCCCTGAATTTACTACAAGGTGCCTAGTTATTTAACCTTTTCTTATCTTTAGTCCTGTGAATCTCTCAATGGTAATTTCTCATCTTCTCTAATTCTTTAAGAGCTTTCTCATACTCTTTTAATTCATGGTTTGTTTTTTTCTGAACATCTGCTCTTATCCATGACTTAAAGTGTGTCGTAACATTTATTTCAATACTGTTATATTGGTTTAATACAAATTTGCTTGTATTTTAAAAACAAGCTGGTAATTTTTTCATATACATAAAAATTACTTTTCTTTTTTAAAGTGTTTATATAACTATTGATTTCCTTTATCCATGGTAATTGTTATGTTGGCATGAGGTTAAGTGAATTTTAGTTTCACCCCAAATCGCTACATTTTCAGTAGATTTACCATATAGCATTTTATTAAATGTTAGTGTTTTAAAAACTGTTTACTTTGTTGGTCAAGGACGAATCGATTAAGTTGGGAATCATAAAGTTGAGAATCATCCGTGACATTTTTCAAGTATTTATATTAGAGTAGTTACTTCAGTCAATGGTTTTAGAAAAACAGTAAGTTTATTTTTCTGTGGCCAGATATTTGTTTGAGAAGTGTGTATTTTAACATTTGAGAAGCTGGTCTGTGACTAGAATGATTAATTGATGATGGTCATATGTTACTGGTCAAGCAACCAGCCTTGATATGACATATGTTTGTTTTTACTGTCATTCAAACCCTACTTATTGTCAATGATATTCTCTTTGACTAGTGGTCTATTCAATATAGATCAGGCAGTATCTGTGTAGAAAATGACTATAATCACTAACTGTTGAAACTGACCGCTTTGGACAGCTGGCTTATTAGTCTATCAGGAAACTGGAGTTTACTGTGTTTGTCTTGCTGAACATTCCAATGTTTTGGTGTGAAATGTTTGTTAAGAGAGCCTGTTTGATGGTATCTTATATTTTCTACTGGAAGGAACTGATTCTGCTGACCAATACCCTGATTACACTGATGTAGCAGACATTTTATGAAATACAATCTGTTTCTAGGCCATAATTGCTGAGAACTGCTCTCACTGCCTTCCGGATTTAAAGAATTAACTGCATTTTTATTTAGCGGATATCCAAGAAGTAGCTTGTTACTAAAAGCACTTTATTATCAAGACAAAAAAATAGAGTAATTTCTCAAAATCGATGTTTGAATGAAGTTTCAATTAAATCCCTAAACTTTAAGTTTTTATTTCTTTTTTAAGTTGTTTGTCTGCAGAAACAAGGGTTGTTAGCGTGCCAGCCCACTTATCCTACTTCAATGTTGAATGTTCTGCTCATCATTTCAAGGGAGCTTCATGTTGCCCTGGTGCTCTCAGAGCTAAAACGGAACAGGAAGCCGATCTGTTCGTGGTGTCTGTATTGCATCCTTTTGTTATGGTCCTGTATTTGTCCCGTCCTTTCTTTGTTGCCAGCGGTGTCTAGGGTGATTTCCTTCACCCTTGAGTACGATGTTAAACCCCAATCAAACAAGCTCATCGTTTCAAGTCTGTCTGTCGACCCTCTGGTGTATAAGTGAGTCACACGATGTGGCTGTTCTTGGTTTTTAAAGGGTTTCTTCTTAGCCTACCAATGAATAAAACCCAAATCAAACTAATCATTATCATGAGAAAAAGTAAACTAAATTCACAAGATATCTTTATGAATGAATTTGTAAGTAAAGAGCCCCTACAATTTTAGAATCGTTGAAGCAGGAAGCTTGTGTAGTTATTGGAATATTTCCAGATCCATACTGTCTTAGTTGAAGTGATAACATCCTCATGTAATGTAGATTGATCTCTGTTAGTTTGAGTCATCTACTTGACAGTACTGATCAGATGTCTCTATTGACAGGCTTGTTGGGGGGAAGTCATTAATTGTCTCCTCCCCTTAGACACCGGATTACATTCTGACCTACCCTGTCTTTATGTTGGCTGGCACAGGGGTCATCCATATCTCAGACCTTTATCTGGTTTTTCATTCATCAGCTATAGTAATTTGGGACAGTGTTACAGGACACCCTCCCATTCAATGATATAGTACAGCAAGTTTCAGTTCCAGCTATTAAAGATTCTTCATTATTTAAGCTAGTGAATGAGATTATTCATGCTGAATTTTTCATCTAAAAATACTCATTTTATCCTTAATAAATTTCTTTTACTTGAAAATTTTGAACAGAATTTTTAAACATTTTTTTATATTTTATATAATTTTTTGTAGCTAAGCTATTTATTTTTGATCATCCAAATAAATGTCAGTGGTTTGTATCAGGCTTTATTCACATTTTGTTTACAAGAATACAACTACACCCACATTACCTTTGTCAAATCCTCTATGAATCATTTATAGGTTACTAATAGTTTGCAGTTTTACTTACATGTATGTTTTTCTTTCTTCTATATCTTTGTTTTTATAGAAGTACTGTCCACCTATATATTTTCCTGGTTTGCCCCAAGTTCCGATAGTACAGCCCTCTTCTACACATTTTATGGCTGGCTTTGTTTCTTAAGACAATACAAATATTGTTAGTCTATAAGTGAGAGGAAACTAACAGACTTGTGTTTTCTTAGTGCTGAGCCTTCAAATGAAAGGAACCTCTGTCTTATGCTGTTTACACATTTTTAATACATGTACCATAAGACACAATATAAGGCTGTATTGAGTCATACATGTATGGATTGTTTTCATGTACAAAACATATGATTTCTTGAACAACATTCGGATGCTTAAAAATTAATAAACGCTTGCCTGAACTGTAATTTAACTTAGAAAGGGTATCATTTTGCTTGCTGTAAAGCAAATTTCCAAAAAATGTTTAACTCTTAAAATTTTGTCTTTTAAAATTTCAAACTAATTACAGTGTAAATGGCATTGCAGGCCATCTTTATTTATTTCAAGCATATTATCTATAGCAGTACACTGATGTTATATAACTGAAATACTCTTGAGTACACATTAAAACCCCTATAGAACTAACAAACCCTTGAAGAAAACAAACAAACAAACAAACCAATCAAAATCGATCGATCAATCAATCGTATACCCTTTAAACTTGCTGTACAGTATCACACAAGCTGAATGGATCTATGGCATTAATAATGTGCTGTGGAATCGCTGTTCTCTGTTTTCCTGATAATATATTTGATGAAAACTATAGAGGTAGGGATTATAAGCCAACATCCTCTAACAGGATATAATGATTGGGCAGCCCAGCTTTTGTGTTTAATTGGAAGGAAGTCATTAATATTATGCATGCAGGCCATTATGTCCCTAGCATTTGAACCTTCCTATAATTACTGATTCCTGTGAGGTTAAGTGGGGAGCTTTCTGTTTGCCCAGTGTTTTAAGTGCTTTCCTTCACCCAGTGGGTATGAGTGAAACTACATTTAATATGACATTGAAACCCAATTGAACAATCCTGTATTGATTTGGTATCTGTAAAGGCTTATTGTTAATGTAAAACTAAAGTTTGTGGGTCAATTCAGCAATGTGTTTTCTCACATAAAGTTGTATAATATGTCTGATGTACAGTTGCTTGATAATACTATTAAGATCCATGGATTCAGTCTTCTTTTATTAAACTTTGATTTTATTCTGTAAAAATAGAAAGAATGTACACAAGTATTAATTTCTTATTGAAAAAGTGATCTAAGTGAATGTCATATTTTAGGGCGGGGATGATACAGGGAGTCTACCTCTACTAATTTTTTTTCTTTGGTTTTTGTTTATATTCTTAGTATATTTTTAATACACAGGAAAGTAAAGATCTAATTTGATACACGTTTGCAAGTATTTCAATGTGTTTGTGGTTGATAAAAGGTCCCACTAGTATAATGGTACACTCACAGCTAAGGGCAATGCTGAGCCAACTTATTGTTCTTCATTGATAATTTACATATGTTATGCAGATCCCAATTTCTGGTCTTGTAATTTTTTTTTGTTTCCTGCCAAAAGTTTTTATAGATGGTTTCTGAATTCCTTCACGGCCTGATCCAGCTCAAAAGTTAGCACCCTTCATTTTCTACTATCCAAGCAAAAAATAGTTCAGGGTAGAGAGATCCCCTGGCTCCGTAAGTTTGATGAAAGTTTTGATCATTGCGAATGTATAGCATGAACAGTGTTTATAACATTTGCTAATTGTTTCCTTCTGGTGCCAATTGTTCAAAAGTGAATTAACTTTAAACCATTGTCACAATGTGACGTAACACATTTAAGCCTGGCTTATCTTTTGAACAACCGACCTCTGTTTTGGGCAATAACAACTAAATAAATTTCGTTTTTTTTTTTTTAAATTTTGGAAAGGGGCAAGTTATATTTCACTTAAAAACCCCGGAGCATTTGAGAGGGAGGAGGGTTTGGGCCCCAGAACCGCAATATAGCCAGTTGCATCAGGCCCCTGCTTCATATTTTGGACTGGTGCACTGTCTACTAAGTGAAATAGCCCCAAGAACGACAAAGCAAGAGTCCCCCCCCTCTCACCGGGATAAAACAAAATTGCTCCCATACATACTACTTGATAGTGTCTATAAAGACCTATCACTGGAGTACTGGGTAACAGAAAACCTGCTGGATATTTAATTTAGGATTTGTTTATATTGAAATATAACCTTGAAATTAATGTACATTTGAGTTTCTCCGACTTGCTTCAGTGACAGCGGATGTTAGTGTTAGCTATTTTTTTAATTCCTATATTTTTTTTTCTTGGAAATTTTCTTTCATTTTATTCACCAAGCAGAAGACATTATTATGGCATTGAAACACTGTCACAATGAACCCAGCTGGCTATCTTTTATAGTACGCTGTTTCTCCTAAGTGTAAACAAAACACCACATAAGCACTCTTTAAATAAGTGAAATAACCATGAGTATGACATTGAACTCAATCAGTCTTGCGCTTGCAAAAATTGCTCCAGGCAACCAGTTTTGCAGAAATGGATCTGGCAACCAGTTTTGCAGAAATTGCTCCTGGCAACAAGTCTTGTAGAAATTGCTCCAAGCAACCAGTTTGACGTTTAGCTTTAAGTTAATTGCTTAAATTAACCAATGCTGGTTTTTAGCATTTCACTCCAAGTAAAAACAAAAAAAGGGATAATAGGAATAGGATAATCAATGCTGATTCTGTTCTATAACATTACTGTGTCAAACGGAATTCAATGTGGGTTTCATTCAGTATGTCAGAGGGTGCTCCAGGTTGTCTTTTACTCTCATCTAAGGTCAAACAAGGGACAACTGTTTTTTGTCAACAGGGAGATAAATAGGTTACATATAGAGGATTCCACTCTGATTTCCATTCATAACTATTGTGTTATATATGTGTAAAAACCTTACATCTCCACTTTGTGCTTTTGCTTAAGAGGACCGAGTTTCATTGATTTACTGCAGGGGTTTTGTGAGGCTTCCAGGGGCTCAGAAGTGCTAAGGTTCAACATAAAGCTGATCTATTGTGAACTTTTCTTTACAGTGTTTTATGTTTGTAGACTTTCTGACAATCTGGTTGATAACTGTCATCAATTGGGCAGGGTGGCTATCACAGCAAGAAATAAAGAATGGTGTACAACCATAGTCAAACACAGTGACTTAAGCGCTCTGGAATGCAAAAATGACCAGATACAATGATACATTTAGACAGTTGTGTTATCACCAGTAAAAGTTAGATTGTTTCTATTGTTCTACATGTTGCAATAATTATAATGGATTTGCTTTTGTAAGAAACCTTTAGTCATATAAAAGGCAGTTGAAGTGTGGACAGATAATGGCCGTCCATTAATGAACATTCTTATTCATGTACTAATTATTGCTGTCATTCATTCATTTACCAGTTGTCGATTAAGAACCATCAGACTGAACGTTCAGTGATTTATGGCTAAGCGGTGAACTGGTTAATGGTGTTATTGATGTTTGGCTTGTCATGAGCAGATTTGTTTTTAGTTTTCTCAACTTGTTGGTTCCAGTTGAAAACAGGCCAAGAGCAAACAACCTCTCAACTTGCACCCTTAACCTTAGCCGTTGATTATCTGATCTTAGCCTTGAATTAGATAGCTTGACAACAATAGATCATGTAAATCAAATACAGGGCTTAATGTATCAGTTTACAATCGGAACAAAATAATTTGAAATAGATGAAAATATTTCTTGTTTTATTTCATTGATGTGTATTACACCAATATAGTCTATTTAATCTTGCAAAATTGTGCAATGATACCACCCCTTTGGAAATAAAAATATAAGATTTGATCACATATTGACCGCAGGGTTGAAGGTTAGATTGTACATCATTTATCTGTGATCTGAGGGAGTAGCTGCACTACATCACCATCACTACATTTGCTATTCCCCTAACTGCTCTGCCTGAAAGATAGATTGGGAGATGAAGTATGGAAGTAACCTTGGATATTCAACATGCCGTTGGACCTTCAGTTTAGGCTACCGTAATGAGCCATACAGCACAACCAAATGCTAAAAGTTTAAGGGTAAACCTTTAGTCCTTAGTGTTGATTGAGAATAAGCACTTCAGATATGAACTTGTATTCTAGTCACTTCATTCACCATGTAATTGATCAGTTATATAACAATACCAGACATCTGTTTAAGACTGAGAAATATCTACAAGTTTACTTTGTGTCTATCTCACTGTTAAACTGGATTCTAAAGTGGATTTGTGTAAACAAAAAAAAGTTTCTGTGTCTGAAATTTTTCATTAGAGTTGTCACAGTGCTCAACAATGAATACAGTGGTCTATTGCTTCTGACTGACAGGCCCCGTGAGGGGGCGGGTGCCCTGCAGAATACTCCCTCGGCATCCTCGGTCGATCGTAAGAGGCGAGGAAAGAGGTTGCTTCCTGTTACACTGGTGTTCGCAGTGCTAAAGGGTAATGGGAAGCAGATTTGTTTGGGATGTCCTGTATTTGTGTCCGTCGTCATATAAGTGAAATACCCTTGAGTTAGACGTTGAACACCAATCAAACAAACCAAAATGGCCATCATTACATAATTTTATCATATTCATGCCTGTATGTGTTGTGAACATAAGTAAATAATAAATTCACAGATAAACATCAAACAGCTTCTTCCTGTTAAGACCCCAGATGGTATTGCATTTCACCAAATTCCATTAAAAGCAATGACCATTATTACATAATTTTGCATATTCATGTCTATACATGTTGTGAACACGATAAGTAGAAAATACATACACCGATTAATTTTAAACTTGGTATGTAGCTTCCTCTTGTTAAGACGTTGGATGGGATTATGTTTCACCAAATTCCATACAACAAAGTGGACGTTATTACATAATTTTAGTATATTCATGCCTTTATGTGTTGTGAGCACAAAAAGTAGAGACTACATTCATGGATTAACTTTAAACTTTGAAGATAGCTTTCTGCTTTAACGACAATGGATCAGACTGAATTTAGTTACATAAAACAAAATAAAACAAAATCCTGTTATACCATAGGCATATGGAAATTACACACTGTAATTATGTAAGCTTATATAAAACAATATCCTATTATTCATAAAAACAGGCTTTTCTTGTTGAGTAATAGCAAGTTAATGTTACACAGTACAGACATGTGGATTTCAAGTTAAGCTGTTTGGTTCCTCTGATTTCTGGCCGTTATAATCAGTACAAAACCATTTATCACAGAAACTCGGCTATTTCCCCTGGAGAATAGTTTTGTCCTCGCTGACAGGGCAATTACAGAGGTGTTGATCACTGGCTATTCCCTCACCTGTCTACTGTTGATCAATGATGGAGAAAAAAGTTAATGTTTGAACTTACCAAATACCACCAAAAATACCACCAAATCTTGTGTGTGATTCACATCCACTTTTAGCCACATTTAAGGACAACAATGATATGATTTTTCACCATATTTTTTGAAAAACTAAAATCATTACACATTCAGATTTTATGTCAAATTGTATTGATTATTACATGTATATTTATTTACGAGTTCATGGTTGGTATGAGCTTCCTGTGCTTATGGGTCTTTTTTGAGGTGAGGGGCCATGTTTAGTGAACTGAACCCCTGGTGCTCACTGAGCAAAAGGACGACAACATGCAGTGTTAAGTGAAATGAACCCCTGATGCTCTCTGAGCTACAGGACGACACCATGCAGCATTTTTAGTGTTTATTTCACAATACCTTGGCATGCTTAGTCTTTCTGCATGTTTTTGTCAAGTGCCTGTCTTGTTAACTTTTGCCATTGATGTCCGGTTTCCTCCATCTATTGGGTTAGCCACTATCAGCTGGGGTTGAAGGGAGATTTCTGTTGACTTCGCTGCCTTGGGGCAACATGAAGCTAATCTGTTTATAATGTCCTGGGATTGTCCTATGTTGTCTCTGTTGCCAGCGGTCCCCGAAGGTGGCTTCCTTCATCCATTGGGCTGACATGCCATCCTTTTGAGTGAAATAATCTTAGGTAAGGCATTTCACACCAATCAAGCAAACAATTGATTGTTACAGGGTGATTTCTTCTATTGGGCTGGCCCAGTGAGGGAGCGGGTGGGCCATGGCCCTGCAGAATACTCATCGGCTTCCTCGGTCGATCGTAAGAGGCGACAAAAGAGGTTGCTTTCTGTTGCCCTGGTGTTCGCAGAGCAAAAAGGGGTAACGGGAAGCAGAATTGTTTGTGATCTTCTGTATTTGTGTCTGTCGTCATATAAGTGCAATACCCTTGAGTACGACGTTAAACCCCAATCAAACAAACAAACAAAAATCTATTGAGCTGACACACTGTTGGAAAAAATCTGAAGTAAGGCGGAAAATTTTGATCAAAGCAATATAAGTTTCTATGTATATGTTTGTCGAATTGTTATTGAGCACTATTTTAGTAAACAGTTCCAGCCATTTTTGTCAGTGTCTCAATTGCTGTAATTAAAATAAAAGCCTTTTGGTGTGTAAAGTTTCAATGGTATAATTTTACCCCCAAAAGTCATAACCATCCCCCTCCCTAAAGAGGAAAGTAAACTGTATTCTCCTGAATGGAGTATTAAATATAAAATGGAAAAGAGGTGACTGTTTCTTCCAGATTTAACATAAAGTTGTCTGGAGCGATGCCAGGCTTCTCACATCTGTTCGCTTCTGGCAAGAGCAGGAGAAAACAGCAAAAACAAAAAAAAGTATTTTGCCAGGTCGGCAAGTCATGTGATGACCTATTTATTGGGAAACTACATAGTTGTGGTTTGTAGTATGTCAGATCTTACTGCATATAATGTATTTAGTCTAGACACCCGTGTCCCG
>JAVFBW010143419.1:0-12761 GCA_034783835.1 Mopalia ciliata | reverse complement strand
TGATTATATTTGTTATTTCCTTCGATGGCTTGATTAAAGTAATAAAGTGTCTTACAGAGTTTCTTTACTGCTTTTTTCATTTGAAGTTTGTGATATTGTTATATATTATTATTTCTTGGTTAATTTGATATTGTAAGCTATTTAGCACTTTAACAATGGTCTATTTGATATTGTTAGCTATTTAGGGACTAATGATTTAATATGGGTCTTTTTGATATTGTAAGATACCTACACAGTTAAATTTGGTCTATTTAAAATTGTTAGACATTGCTAACAATATTTTTTGGTGTATGTGTAATTGTTAGATATTTACCTGTCGTTTATTTGTTGTCCATAGATATTGATGACTGTGCTGATAAGCCATGTGTTGATGGTACATGTGTTGATGGTGTCAACTCATTTGGGTGTAGATGTCAAGATGGCTACAGACTTCATAGAGATGGACTCACATGTCTTGGTAAGATCATCAAGTTACAGTTAGAGAAAATGTCAGTTTAAAAAACAAATAAATATAAAGTTAATTGATAAAATAGCAATGATAAAACCAAATAAGAAGATATTAAAATATTGTTATTGTATATGTATTATTCCCGTTTAAAGTTATGATGATGATGATACATGTAATTGATGTTTATCATTCAAATTATCATTAAATTGTTGTTGTCTAGCACCAGATGACTGTACCTATGACCCAACAATCTGTGATGAAGAGGGCAATGAGGTCTGTAAAGCTAAGGGATCCAAGAAGAAATGTCAGTGTCGCAAAGGCTATGAGATGGGTGTGGCTGGCTGTGAAGGTTAGTTACATTACATTCACTTGGACATGTGAAGAAGTATTACACAGAAACACACAAGGAGTGGGTTAAAGTGCAAAGTGTTTACTTAGTTGTTTAATAATAAATAATCCAATCACAATGGGCCATTTCAGAATATGGCCAAATGGACAAGTTTTCTGGAAACTATTTAAGTACGGTACTTTTGCTGCTGTTTTTGTCCGCATTAGTAGATATATAAAAGGAAATAACAACAATCATTGTTAACCACTGTGTTTTTTCAGATGTTGATGAATGTAAGAAGAACGTACTATGTGGCCCTAAAATGAAATGCAGAAATAAAGAGGGAGGATATGACTGTGTCTGCAAAGATGGATATGACCTTATAGAGATACTTAATGTTTGCAAAGGTAACTTTGTGGTTTAAAGTTTTCTTTCACATTTGACAGAGATACTTAATGTTTGGAAAGGTAACTTTCAAGTTATGCGTGAAATTGTTCTATCACATCTGAATGAGTTAGAGATTATCCGCATTTGAATTGCAATGAAATGTGACTTTTTCATGCCCCTGAAGGTGTACAGGAGCCTTGCCCATCATGATTGGCAAGATTTTAATGGATCAAATTATTTGGATCTTGTAACAAGTGGAGCTGACCAGTGAATAAAAGGGGGATAAATCTGTTATCGTGAAACTGCATGGCAATGCCACCTATGCCATTGACTAACAATACAATTTATATGACTATTCATACAAGGCTTGTGTTAATCACCAGGATAGATGGCACTTCCTGTTTAATATGTGAGTAACAGATTTATCTCCCTTTTTAGCCAATGGCCAACTCCGTCAATTTGCTGTGTTCATGAAATTGAATAGAAAAATTGTTTGTTTTGTTTATTAAACAGAAATAGATGAATGTGCTACTGCAGTGTGTCCACCATTTAGTACATGTGAAGATGGTATAAATTCTTACTCCTGTAAATGTGATCCCGGTTACAGTAAGATAACTGGTGACAAGGGTATCCAAATCTGCAAAGGTAAGTTGTTGTATTCATTCTAAACTTTATTGCTTTCTGTTACTATCAAATATTTTATTATTTCATTTACTAAAATAGTTTTTGTGTCTGTAACTGCCCTGATTGGAGGTGTGCTGTCCTAAGCCTTGACACAAACCCCTCACCTCAAACCAGAAGACCTGCCTTTAGAAATAGATCATTTACATTATTTGCATATTTTAGGATAACACATTCTTACATTATTTAAATAGTATTATATACAAACATATTTTTATTGTGTATATTTAGCGGATGACGAATGCCGTGTGGATGAGGATTGTCCTAAGAACCATGAGTGTGTCAATGGAGAGATGAACATTCTCACCTGTGAATGTAAACAAGGATTTGATAAAAACTGCAATGGTAATACCTTCTACCTTTTTACCCAGTGGGTCATATTGTGTATCGCTTGTTGAAACAGCTTTTCTATCAAAATCTTTAAAAATTACATCAAAATCTCTGGTGAAATATTGGGCTCATGCTGTCAGCTATACACCTCATTACAATTTTTACTGACTTATTTCTTCTGGATCAACCACAAATGAGGTCACTCTTGATTTACAACTTTTATTGTTGAATACAAAGATAAAATTGCCTATAAAAATTATTGTTCTTGGTATAATTGTTTTTTTCTTATTTTCAGACATAAATGAATGTGCAGAACCAAATGCATGTAGCCCTGATGCCGAGTGTGAAAACTCACCTGGCAGCTATAGTTGCAAGTGCTTACCTGGTTATAATGGAAATGGTATAATATGTTCAGGTTAGTTTTGTTTTTCATGTTTCATCCTATTGTATTGGTCTCGCTCAGACTGGCACAGTTGTGTAATGAACCCAGTATACAACCTGTACAGAGCTTCAGTGTCATGGTTTATTTCATTGTTGTATTCTATGAACTCATGTCAAGAAATAATTTCCCATAAACAAATATTTTGAATAAAAATTGTCATGTTGTCGTTGTGATTTTCCGTAATTTTTCTTCCCATTACAGATATTAATGAATGCACATCTGGAGCAAATGATTGTGGAGAGAATACTGAGTGTAAGAACTTACCTGGGGGTTATCTCTGTCAGTGTTTGCCAGGATATAATGGACATTGTGACGCTTGTCAAGGTGAGCCTATTAAACCAAAACTGGGGCTCTCAGTTTGACAGATTTACTCTATAAATTCAATACAGGAATAAACTACTGAAATTGTAATGAAACATTTCTTTAATTTGTCAAAAACTTAGCACAATAGCAAAATAATTTTAGGAAAAGACTTTGTTGCCACTTCACTTTTATTTAGTTCTTTTGTATATAACTGACAAAGGTGTAGTGTTTCGTTAATTTTTTTGTTTCCTATGTTCTCCTCAGATATCAATGAATGTGCGACTGGTCTTGCCGGGTGCTCATCTCATTCTGAGTGTGTCAACACCCCAGGTTTCTATTCTTGTCAGTGTTTTGATGGATTTGAGCTCATTGATGACAAATGTAAAAGTAAGTTTGATGTTCAATTTTATGAGGTAACTAGAGAGGGGGATTAGCTGCTATACGGAAGGTCACAGCCACAATCTGATTGTTTTCCAATTCCCTTTCATCATACTTCAAATTCACATACTCTACTTCGTGACCACATTAAATAGACAAACATTCAGTTTGTAAAAAAACAAGCACTCTCGCCAATAGTATATATACGATTGAATTCTATTTAATGTTTTATTTACCTATGTCTGACAAGGGTGTCAGGTTATATTAAACATTTACGATAAACCTTGATCTTTGTGTGCGTAGTATGCAATACCTGAAATACGGAGTGGATGTTTAGAGTAAACGCTGTAGGAAATAAAACTGTGTTATTTATTTACAGATATAGATGAGTGTAAGCTTGGAGTGGCCGAGTGTCCAGAGGACTCCACCTGTCTGGATATTCAGGGCTCCTATGTCTGCACCTGTTTAGCTGGGTACCAAAGGAGTGCCAACAACTTGTGTGAAAGTAAGACACCTGTCATTACCAGTTAATATCCCAAGTCTTTGACAAATGTATCAAATAGTATATGTATAATAAAAACAGCCTTGCCAGTTTGCCATTTTTACTCAATTGATCTCATTAATAAAGTACTTAGAAACTAACATTTTTATATTTTCAGATAATGATCTTGGATGTTGATTACTTTACACCTAGAAAACATCTCATGTTCTAGATAAACTATCCGAGATCTTAATCTCTAGTTGTTATGGGTAACTTGTAGATATCTTGAGAGAGGGGGATTACTAATTTTTAAAGCGTTTTTTACATTGTGTTACCTTTGTAGATGTTAATGAGTGTGAATCAGATGAGGCTAAGTGTGGGGATCACGCCACCTGTTTCGATACGGAAGGCTCCTTTGATTGTCAATGTGATGATGGATATGGAGGAAATGGAAAGATTTGCATAGGTATGTCACTTAGTCTTAGACATTTATGGTTAACTCATTCATTACCACAAGTAAACCAGACCTCATTTGTCTTGATTGTCCTCATAATCTCGTTAAAATCTGAGGTATATCTAAATCTGTTAAAATAATTTATAATATATATATATGTATTGTTCTCAGAATTGTCTCCAACTGCCTGTGGTTCTCTGAAATGTCATGCCACAGCCATATGTGTAACAGACGACCAGTGTGAGTGTCCCAGAGGTTATAGTGGAAACCCAATAGAGGGAGAGGCTGGATGCTTAGGTATTTACTCCTTCTTGTTAAATCTATCTTGAAAGATGAATTTTAACTACTGGTATTGGGAGATACTTTTTACACAGATCACAAACACTTCTATGGCTCTGTAAGTTAAGCTATTTATTGTTGGAAAACATCACTTTCATATCTGTGAAATACATTGAGCAGGGAATTAAACAGCAATGAAATCACTTGGTAACCATAAATCAATAAATACAGGATAAGAATACTTAAACAAGATTTCTATTGAGTTGCTTTACATACATTCAATTGACAAATTAAATGTTTATATTTTGCCTATTATGCATGATTGTATATGTATACTGTATAACGTTACATTTGTCTAACATTGACAGAAACTTGCTACTATTTGTTTATTGTGATTTGTTTCTTGTTTTATTCATAGATGTAAATGAGTGTGCGGGTAGTAATGAGTGTGATCCAAATGCTGCCTGTGAGAACACGGCTGGTTCATATGTCTGTAAATGTAACAAGGGTTATAATGGAGATGGAAGATCATGCCAAGGTAACTAATCTCACTAGTAAAACTCATATAGTTAAGCTTGTCACGGGTTATTTTATCTTTAAATTTCTTATCTCCACTATACATTATATTTTGGAGCCCTCTTCAGGACTTATCAAAATTTATTTTTATCTACATGTTTTTTAGATTTAATTTATTGAATCAATTACAAGTTAAATCATTTGTATAGAAATTCATGCTGTTTCAGAAAATTAAGGTTAAGTTTGATTGCTGTTATTAGCCATTTTGTGTTGCTATTTACGTTTAATGTTTGTATTTGTTAGATGACACCCCTGATGGCTGTTTGTCAAATGCTGATTGTGGTTTTAATTCCGAGTGTAAGAACGACGGTTCTTGTGCCTGTTATCCTGGGTATGCCGGACAAAATGGATTCAACTGTCGGGGTAAGTTTTAACCTCCAAATAAAATAGAATATTGCTCGTATCTCAATAGAGATAAAAGCCTTATGTTCATAATGTTATTATCACTTTGACTGGTGATCTTACATAAACCTTCATGCTTTCATAATAGACATCAAAACTGATTGGATCCTTATTCACAAGCCTTTTTTTTCTCAAAATTGTGCGTAATCGATCTACCATTCGGTTATGTGAAAGAAAAATTTGTCGTTCTCGTATATAGGTTACGTGAACATACAGTGTAATTAGGCTATAATGTACCACGATATACCGCGTAAACGGTTATAACTGGTACCAATCCTTGTTTAACAATTTTTTATCAAGACAAAGAGTTAATTCAGTCATTATCAGGGCAAATCAGGGCACATTGAGTGCAGTTTATTGAAACTTTTTACAAAGGTATCTAATTTTGCTTGTTGGATTTGGTTTATTGGGAACTGTCAACGCTTTAAAAAACATGAGCTGAAATAAAGCTAAAGAAGACCATAGACCAATGATGTGTTTGATTGGCTGGAGAGCCGAAGCCAGCCAACCAGGTCACAGCTAACACAGCCCGAGGTTTTCTATTTCACGCTGTTTATCGATCTCTGATTAATTTTTAGTTAGTAAAACAATTGTTTTTTTTTCTCTCAAATTAATGTCATTAGTGAAACAAGAAACGGTTTATACTTAAATAAACTAAGAGAATCTTTTTTGGCTATCTTGTGTAGTAGGCCTACACTGTAGACATCCAATGGTCGTAGTGTATGTGAACGCTGACCGTTCGCTTGAATTTTCGTTTGCGTAACCTCTACATAACCTGAAAAAATAAGGCCTGTATTCATTTTAATTTAACAGCTTTTGGGTAAAATACATAAATTTGTATCTCTTGTAGACATTGTTGACTGAATGTGTCAAAGTAGGCATCCTTATTGAACCATTAGCTTTATTAACTGTAACTAACCGGTTGTCGTAGGGGTGTATAAATGAATAACATTTTTCTGTTTTCTTGCAGACATTGATGAATGTGAGAATGATGTAGATGATGAGTTATGTGACAGTAGCACCAATTGTTATAACATACCTGGTGGTTATGAGTGTGTGTGTCGATTAGGATATGATAATTTGGACACCTCAAAGAAACCTTACTCGTGCTCAAGTAAGTCTGTCTCTTACACAAGTCAAGTCTTATTATTTTTTGTTGTTTTAGGAAAAATTTCAGCAATAATTCGACATGTTTAAACTATTGTTTGCTTCTTGTTATTAAATGTGGGTTATTTTTTTGTTGCTACAAAATATCAATTTGTATGTGTACATATGATGAGTTTGTTTTTTTCACTTTCTGTGAATGTTTTCAATTATTTTCTTTTCTTTGTAGATATTGATGAATGCAGTTTGAACAGGGATGACTGTGGTTCAGCCTCATGCGTAGACAAAGATGGTTCATACAGATGTGTTTGTCCAGAAGGAAAAATATTCAATGGATTCGGTTGTGAAGGTAAGTCTTCTCTCGGTCATGTCACATTTTGGCATTGTTTTTATGTTTTTATCCATAAATCTTTTAAGCCCTACAATGTGTAAAGTTTAATTTTTTAAACAGTTTTGAAATAAATGTGAATGAAAGTTTGACAATAAATATGGATAGAATAAATATAAAAATACTACTACAGTGAAGTTGTATGTTTTATAACTTTCAGTTTTTGAACCATAAGTGAGTTTTCATTTGATAAAACTATTTACCATCATTTTCCAATTGTATTATGTTGTGTGTTGAATTGTATGTCTTCAGAGCAAGATAGTGGAAGTTGTGAGCCAGCCTGTGGTGATAGGGAATATTGTGATGAAGGATCCTGTAGATGTCAGCCAGGTTATTCTGGTGAAGGCTGCCAAGGTTTGTGTGAACTCATGCCTCTTTTATCTTTCAACTGTGATTTTTTAAAATCTTGTTTGTTTCATTTTCCTTTACTGGTTGGTTTAAACACTGTATTTTACATAGATGTTATATCTGAGTGTATGTTATTATATGTCAGGAGTAAAGAATAATATAATTGGTACTTATGTTGTCTGCATTTTAATCTAAATTTTATTACATTTCTTTAATTTTCCAGCCGAAGACACCTGCTCTTCCTGTCATGAAAAATCGAGCTGTACATTTAATCCAGATATAGGAAGTTCATGCCTCTGTGATGAAGGTTATGATGGGAATGGTGTCTACTGTCAGGGTAAGTTTATCTACTACTGTAGATGCTGTTTTACTATAATTTACAGTGTTTCTGTGATTGCTTACCTTTAATTGAATAAAGCTTTAACACAATTCCTTAATTTAAAAACAAAATAATAATTATATGTATATTATTTGTCAAAAGTAGGTAACTTCATTGCTCATGTTTTGTTTGATTTTAATTTATTACTAATGTTATAAGCTAATAAATATATACTTAACCCCAACATGTTTGTTACTGTTTGTGAATGTAACAATAATTGCTTCAAAACACTGAAACAGATTACAGATACTGATTCTACATCTATTAAGGCATGACCTCTCTCAATTTACTCTCAGGACTATTTACTCACCGGATCAATTTTTTCCTTTCAGTTTGTTAATTTCATATGAATTTCTAAATAGTTTGACTTGTTTTATGTTACAGACATCAATGAATGTGCCACTGGTGAAATAACATGTGGTGACAATGCTTATTGTATCAACACAAAGGGAACAGCCTATTGTAATTGTCATACTGGATATGCTAAAGTTGCTGAAGAGTGTAAGCCTGACGGTGAGTTTTCTAATAGTATTTTCAGAGCTGGATGTATACTATTACTCTAGAAGTTGTGGATACTAAATTAAATCAATCATTGTGTCCCAACTTATTCCTGTGCTGGGATGGCTAGGCCAAAGATATTAAGAGTACAGAAAGAATACACCCTGATTTAATAAATATCACACTTGGAATAGTTTTAGAGCGTCAAGACAATGGATACATATCACCCAAAACAGTATAGTTAGATACATCAACAGCTGGTGACCGCCATGTTTTGAATGTTTGTAGGATTGAATTATCTCCCTTGGAAAAATTTCTCTGATTTTTGACCATGCCATAAATGGTAATGCTCCCTTTTATAAACTTTGGGTTAAATTCATGCGTTTTGGAGTGTTTATACAATATAGTCCTTCACTAAAAGAGAATTATAAACCATTTAAAAGAAAGAATGATCTTTTTTTAATGGATTTCTGCTATTTCTAGCTTGACATTTAGTATGTTACCTAGTTTTGACGTATATATTAGCTGCAACAGAGGTGTATAGTTTAAGTCAAACTGGGGAGAACCTGTAAATCTGATGAAAGAAGTATTTACACCCTTTTTACTCCTATCTGTCAACATTTCAATTAAATAAGAAATGTGTGACCATATGTTTGTCTTACAGAGTTTATCATGAGCAATAGAAGCAATCATCCCCCAAACCCCCTCTTCTAAACAACAACAATAAAAAAACAGCAGTTGTCATAAGAACAACACACAACCATTGCTATTTGGTTGCTATTCAATTTCACAGAACTGCCATAGAAGCAAAGTTATTACAATTTAGCCACTAATCCAGTTTTATGAATTCTGTACATTTATAATGTTGTGTTGATAGTTAAAACAATATTTCTAATGTATAGTGTCCATGTTTATTTGATTTTTTATAATAATAATAATAATAATAATAACAAGCATGTCTTGTCTATGTTTGTTCAATAGTTTCTCCATCAGACCCATGTGGATGTGGATTGAATGGTGTCTGTGAGAACTTGGATACTATGACATGCTCTTGTGAGGCTGGCTTTGTTTTTAAATCAGAGGCCACATCAAACAGATGTAGAGGTGAAATATTTGTTATACCATACCTGAGTGAATTTAGGTTAATTTAATACTACATCAAGGGAGATGCAGCCAACAAACACCCAATTCTTATTGACCTTAATGTCTCATTGCAAGTCTTTTTGTGACAATATAATTTTGCAACATAACAGAATTATGAAATTTACATGTATTTATCTTTACTGACAACCCCGAAAGCATCTTCATGGTGGGCAACTTTTGTTCTTAAAAACTGTTAATCACATGTCTATATTCTTCCTTTATAACACTTGATTCTTTTATATGTATAGATGTTGATGAATGCAAATCGGGAGGTTCCTGCCATATTAATTCTCAGTGTACAAATTCTGTCGGCTCTTTCAAGTGTGAATGTTTACCTGGCTACTATGGTGATGGAAAGAATTTGTGTGGTAAGAACACCCTTTAAACCTGAATAACAATACATTGTAGCATAAAAAGGAAATACAGAATGTTTTCTTAAATCAATTTCCTTTCTAATAATTGATTTATTTTCTTATAATGTGACTGCTAGACAGTACTACATATTATATTATTCCCATTAGTAAAACATTTTTGACTAAATTATTGGTTATCTATTATTTTACTTATCAGAGAGGGATGGCTGTATCCCAGACCCATGTGGAAGAGACGCGACCTGTCAACAGACTGTTGCTGGAGGTTATATATGTATCTGTCCAGAGGGATACAACCTTATTGGTAGAGATTGTGTCAGAGGTTTGTTCTCGATCCATTCACATTTTAACCCTTTTTATTACATTTGATAATCCTGTGGACAGAGCTTGCAGTATGTCCGCCGCAGGGAATAATAAAAGTGCTTCTTTTAACTATGGCTAAAGGCCCTTTTACTCACCAAATTATAAGTAAATAGTATCAAAGTGAAACTATGTGGAGACTATGTCCACAGGTTACATGTCTAAACAATGTTGAGATAAAATAAATCTATTGGAGATTTTGTTTGTTAACAGATGATGCTGATTGTAGCCAATTAGGAGATTGTGGTGAAAATGCTCACTGTGTTATTGGTGAGCGAAATGAAGTGTCTTGTGAATGTAATGCTGGTTACGAAGGCAATGATGATGGCTGTGTGGATAGGAATGAATGTGATCTGGGGCAAGCTGTGCACAGATGCGCTGTTGATGCCTCCTGCTATAACTTTGAAGGGGGCCACTCATGTTCCTGTAATAAAGGTTTTGAAGGCAACGGACATCACTGCAAACGTAAGTTGATGTCTCGGCAGATGAGGTATCTAGGGAAAAACATTTAACAATTTTCGCTTTGATTTTTTGTCTATAGGAACATGGTTTCCTGTCTCCTGAACAGCTGTGACTTATAACGTTCATTGTTCTCTTTGTTCACAGAGATTGATGAGTGTACAGCTGGAACCCATGATTGTTCTGAGTTTGCCAATTGTAATGATTTGATTGGATCATACTTCTGTGAGTGTAAGGAAGGTTACGAAGGAGATGGAACCACTTGCTCATGTAAGTAGTATTTTTTGAAGACTTGGAACTGTGAATTTTATAGTGTTAATCTGGGATTCTGTAATGGAAAAAAATATATATCTTTTGTGATGTTCACACGTCTGTCTTGATGTATGTTAAGAGTTGTTAGTTTTGAAGCACCTCTGAAGTCGATTTTAATAATAATAATATGACTTTAAATTCTGTTTCTGAATGTCATCTCAGTGTTTGTAAATTTGGCATTGTTGTTGCATTTCAGTGAAACCAGGCTGTACAGTCACAAAAAATTGTGACGATAATGCCTCTTGTCAACTAACAAAGGTTGGTTATAAGTGTCGCTGTAACCCAGGTTACTTTGGAGATGGGGTCACTTGTGAAGGTTAGTTTCAGTTAAAGTATCAATTATCACATATGGCTAGGAAATTGGGACATGTCTGTTTGATGCCAGCAATTTGTTATTGTTTAACAGATTAAGTTCTTAAGATTTATTGTACAACAATAGAATGACGCTCATGTTCTCCAATCTACTTCTACCTAGTTCTTTACCACCTACAAGCCACATGCTTTACAAATGTTCAAATGAACATTTAAGCAATACCTTTATTAAATAATTTTTGTGTCTATTCCAAAATAACGAAAATACTGCAATATCTTTATTATTCTATATCATAATGATATGAGAGTATCCCCACTTAATTCTGAAATAATATGTTTGGAATTAGCCTGCTTAAACCAAAATTGACATGTTGTCTTGACACACATGTTGCAAAAAAATATGTTTATCAAACAATTACATGTTACAAAAAAACAATTAATGTTATTATAAAATGCCAACAAGTAATAATTGTGTGTTAACTATCTATTTATCAAGAAAGAAAATCTTATCTGAGAAGAATCTGTTTGGACTTGAAATATAACTGTTTTATGTTGATTGTTCACAGAGGTCAATGAATGTGAAGACCCAGTATTGAATACATGTAACTCCATGTTTAATGTGAAATGTGAGAATCTGGATATTGGATTACGCTGTATTTGTTTGGAGGGATTCAAACCTGTGGCTGGAGTCACTGATGTCTGTGAAGGTGAGAATTTATACTTGGGCTGTTGTTTCCTGTTCACTGAATAATTTGTACATTTTTTTATTTTAAGTTAAATAACTATATCATATTATTCCAGCTTAGTCAGTTTTATGTTGTCAAGGTTTGTGAAACTTTTTTTAAAAGTGTGCTTTCTTCCTTTAAGAAGATCTGTATTTAAAATTTAACAAAGAAAGACTCACTTTATTGTTACATGTTTATAACTAAAGTGTGTAACTTCAAATACTTGTTTTGTTATGAATTCATTGATGTTGATTTACAAATAACACAGACAATTATCTTTTGTAACAGAATATAACCAAAACCAAAGAAATTTTATTCCATTCGTGTAATTCTTTGTATAGTGTGAAATTTCTGGATTTTAGGATCTACCCTAAGTTTATATTTTTCTTTTTGTATTAAGGTTTAATGCTAGAGAGAGTTGATATTGTCATTATTGTGTTGATACATTATGGATTAACATAATGTTATTGCTGTTCCCAGATATTGATGAATGCAAACAGGGTGATTTTGAATGTGGGGAAAACTCCAACTGTAAGAACAAGATTGGTGGTTATGATTGCGAATGTAAAGACGGCTTTTCTGGTACTGATGGACGAAACTGCCAAGGTAATACTTTTACAAGTATATATCTCTCTTGAAAGGATGCCAACCTTATTAGCAGAAGCTCCTATACTGGGACTCAATTGTGTACAAATGATGACAGGGGGATCTTTGTCTAACATCTGGGATCTGTCTGTTGGATTTGAACCCCTGAATTTAAACATATTTACTGAATATCTAGCTTCACTCAGTTCATCACCAGTAGATATATCGTTACATTGGCTTCAAACCGACACAATAGTGTTGATGATCCTGAGCCTTTTAGTTTTATTT
>JAVFBW010143408.1:0-10794 GCA_034783835.1 Mopalia ciliata | reverse complement strand
TAGTAGGAGAGAGCCTCCGGATGCACTCAAAGTCACAGCTAAGGGATAGCTGAGAAAATCAGCTTTGTCCACTTATAAGCTTATTTATCATATTGCCATTTCCCTTGTCAAGAGGAATGTCTGAAATATAAGGAGCAAACATATATTATAAGCTCAACGTTCGGGCTAAGTAAAGGGGCAACATGTGGTGTCGTTGGATTACATGTATGTCCTTTGATTCTTTGGGTTTTGTTTGTTGGTAGTGTCCCGAACCCTTACCCATATGAGTATAATAACATTGGGCCCGGTGAAAAAGCCCAAACACAGAAACAAAAAATCTTTTTTTGTCAATAACCATAGACTCAAATGGATATTATCTAGAATGATCTTACCATTCTTACACCAAGCTTTGTCATCATGATTCAGACTGTCACAGACTGAGAAATTATTGGAGTTCAGTTGCACTTCAGAGCCAGACTCTAAAAAATTGCATACACCATCTGCTCCCATTTGTACAAGCCTTCTTCTCTTGGGTGGGCTGAAAGGCGAAGAACTATCATTTTTTGACAGTTTATTTTTTGAGTTTCAGCACAGATTTATTGGTTACATCAGTATATGTTTCTGTTTATTGGCAGCCAGTAACTCTAATGTCCTGCCTCATTTGAATAGCAGATTAAGCCTGAAGAGATCCAAGGCCAAAGTTTTTGTGTTTAAATCGTAAGAAATGTGAAAATATCTAGGTCTTGTTTATATACCTTATACATGTAGGCCTAGGCCTAGCAAAATGTATAGGGCTAATTCCTCCGTGTTACGCTATGTCCCACCTATCTAGCCCATGGTGAAAGTTAAAATTTGATCCGTCGCTATCGCCGGCCACTCAAAACCTATATTTTATTTGTCCCTGCATTTTTTTTAGATACACAGAAAACAATGACTAGTATGTAACTTACTTCGGCTTGCAATATTGTTTTTCTGACGGTTTTCAATCTTATTATTGCAAAGGGAGATAACTTATAGGGCCTATGTGTCAACTCGGGCGAGACACTCAAAAGTTAGATTATTGTGACTTTTGTATCCAAAGAAAATTGGACATAAATCAGATACATGTTTTGAGAGGCTGGCGATAGCGGCGGATGACTTCCCAACTTTCACCATGGGTTGATATAAGGCTAGCCTATAGCCTATTGTCACAACTGTGCTAGAATTGTATCAATGAATACATGCCAGTGAACAACTGAATTTAAACTTTTGCCTGCCAAATCCACGTAAAACTTTTTCTTAACGAGTTTCTTATCATCATGCCGGTGCATGGTGAGTCCAACGTTCGTAACATTGAATCTTTACTCAAAAGTTCGTGACGTGTTTTGTTAACAGTAATTTTTTAACTGACAAAAGTCGCACAAATAAACTTTCGGCTAACAACGTCTCAAACCTTTGAGAGAATGTTTTCATAGTAATCAAAAGCGTTTCTAATAAATTACCTACCAACAGTTTTCCGATGCCATTATTTGAATCTTATCAAAAGGTTTACAGAAAAGTTTAAACTAAAAAAAGACTAATATTGACAGCGTGTCGTCTGCTATCGACTTTGACAGAAGTTTATCGACCGATAGAGGGCGGTAGTAGCACAACCGTGCAAGATAAATAATATTTTTTTATTCTTTCAAGGTGGGAATTGTATTTTTTTAAAAGGTAGAATTGGTCCGTCACCTATAAAGCATATAAACATGACATTGCCAAAGTAAATCACAGCACAAGAAAACAGTCAATTAACTTTCATGTTTTTAAGCCATTATCCCAATCAAGGGAGGTAATTTAACAACAGCATAAGGGACGCAATTCTTACAACGCCTATTCTGAGTTCGGGGATTCCAATACGTACACGGATTTCAGTCCTTATAAGCCAAATGAGGTGCATTTGGCTGTCTTAATTATAAGAAAATAACAAACCTTTGGCCATTTAACTTTCAAATGTTTGACTGATTTAATGATGCATCGTATTTTATGTTTTGAAAGCTGCATAGTTATCATATAAATGCGATATATTTGAGCCAACTAAATTAGCCTTTATTAGGAAGGATATGCATGTAATCTGACAAATAGAAAATTAGGATAGGGGAGATAATATCCAACATTGTCATACATTCTGTTCTCGGTAAATATATTTGAAGAGCAAGAAAAAAAAAAAAAAATCTATATATATTGATATTTGACCACGCATCGATTGGGCTTTAATTATTTTTTTATGTAATATTCATGTTAAAATTATAGGAAATAAGATTTAGATCGGACTATGACGATCACCGGTGGTGGTTTTTTTTTTTAAATAGTGAAATACTTTTGAGTACACAGTATACCCCAATGAAACAAACCTAGTTTCAACGAATCCTCATAAATTGATTTGTTTGTTTAATTTATATATCATCAGTGAAAACAACCACAATGCTGATAAATGTCGATCAGTACTAGCCCTTAACTTTTAAAAAACCTATTTAAAAAAATATCCTATTTTACAAATGTGAGCTTCGCCCTAGGAGTTGAATATATAACACCAATAATGTAATTTGGACAATGATAATGATTATCATACCAGCAGCAGAAGAACAATATATTGTATGTTTGTTTGACTGGAATTTAACACTGTACTTAAGGTTATTTCACTCACATGACAGCATGCCATGCTAAATAGGTGGATGAAACCACCTCAAAACCACTGGCAACAAACAAAAATATCCCAGGATAAATACAGGACAATACAACGACATCACAAACATATCGGCTGTCTGTTCGTCTTTAGCTCAGGAAGCTCATAAATTGATACTCCCGGAGGAAAGACATAATGGGGAATTATATGGTATATTAATTGAAACTTAAGTTTGCATCAATAAATAGTCAGCATATTTTATGACTGAATTGAGAACAATAAAATCCAACATTGGGTGATAAAATAAAGCACTTTATTTCTTTTTTCTTCATTCCTACATAAACAACATTAACAACAGAAGACTTGACACAATGATTTGCCTAATATACTTAATAAATGGGTAAAATAGGAAAACAAAATATTTAAAATTCAGAAGAAAAAATTTTACAACATCACATTTTGTGTCTACAACACATATAGTTGCTCTAATGGCTTTGAAATACCACAATAAAAATATAACTAATGTAAATAGATGTATATTTTAAACTCAACGGTACATTCTTGTCATCGCCCATCATGATTCAATGTTGAGTTTTTAAATTAAATTTATTTTTTAAACGATGGCCCCAAATAATATAATAGGTCATGAAATAGTAAAATGCTAGTGGTTCACACAGAACACTATTTTGGGCAGAACAAAAATTGAAAGAGCTTCTTATATTTTATTTCATGATGATAGAATTGGAATCATAAAATTATAAGCAATACAAATCTGATTTTACTTTCTTCTGCACTTACGTACATGAGCAGGTGATATGCCTTCAAAGAATCAATTTCAGTTTCCAATCTTTTTTCTATGAGTATAAATGTCTCATGAAAAGCTTAGATCTGGATCAATGGAATATAAATCCTATATAAATACATAGTAGGCTAAGGATCTCTAAAAACCTATAAGTTATTAAATACAAGCAGCGTATCTTATTATATTCAGATCACTAACAGTGGTTCAACAGCAGTTTAAAATAAAACACAAAGAATGGTCATTAAATTGACTAGGCATAAGCTCAAATCCTCTGCATAAAGCAAATTATCTTACAACTAAACTAATTGTCTGTATTGCTCTACACATTAAATATTTTGAAAAATAATTGTATATCTACAGAATTTCAATTTAATGATGGCACAAAAATATCAAAATTGCATGAATATCATTTATCCTGCTTATGATACTTTATATAAAAGCAATGAATTACATTTTGTGTGTTTGCACACTTGAACATTGGCCTGCTCGCAGAATGGGTGTTGGAGGTGCTTGGCTAAAATATGCTAGTTAAATGCACAGTTTAATACAGACAAAGTTAAAAAGGTTTTATGAAACACTGAAGTAGAAAGCAATATCACTCTTTAAAAACACCCATAAATTCTACACACATATACAATTAAGTGACATGCAACAGTATATGCATAAACGGTTAGGATATTGATATAAATTGATATAAAAGGAACCTGCATGGGTTGTATTAAACAAATTAAGACCTGCATTTCTGATCTAATCGAGGTACACAAGTAATTTAACAAGCTTTTGTATTATTTTTACCAGGTAGGTGTAGATGAATCAGATGATTCTTATATTTTTGAGTATTTTATGTCTTTTCCTTGAGTTTTTGGGTTGTGTATGTGACCTCAGGTGTGACCAGGTATTCATGGTTTGTAATATGTCGTAATACTTTCATAAGTTATTTTCAAATCAAGCAAGGAATTTAACCAGATTTTGTTATTTAACAGAGAAAAGTAAAACAATTTAATCTTTTATTGTCAGCTTTTAATTTGACTGGTAATCATTGGCCCATATTTCCACCCCTGGTATGTGTGAAGCATATGTTACGTATACATTTTAGTCAATGCTCAAACAGTTACCATCTTGTCAGATATGAACTTATATTATTAATAATGCTATTTATCTATTTGTTGTTTAGCCAAATTGCTGCCTTTTATTTCCCCTCGAAACAAAGTGCAATAACTGAGGTTATATTTAAAAAGTTTCATGCATTGTCTTTCATTTAGGATCATACAAATTTAAGCAACAAATCTGCTGAAATAGTGTTTAAAATGATGTTTGAAAATTTGCCAAGTTTCCCTTAACTTTATAAAGAAATACTTATGTAACTTTCTGAATACAGCTCTTTGTTTCTATTGTTAAGGAAAGTATAGGTAAACCTATCTGTACGCTTGTCCTGCGATTATTTTTCACTGTTTGATTAGGGCTTTACACTGTAGTTAAGGATAGGAAAGTGGTTATGAAATGAACTAGCCCCGTGAAGCTTATTCACAGGTAGCTTATTTCAATTATCAAAATTTGCTTTTTGGAAAATAAATTCTCCAACAGAGTAGAGCTCTACAGTTGTGCTGTTTGGGCTGTTCATTGTAGGAATAGTTCATTATAATACAAGTGAAATACCCTTATGCGGGGCATTAAATACATTCTCCACACTGATAACGTATATCATCTCCCATTCTCTCTAGTGGGCAGACCAATGTGATCCCTAGAAAAACTTAAATATATAATATAATTTTCTTTTACCGCTATGCACTATTTATGTAATATTATAATATCCATCATTATACTGAAAATCTGACAAGAATAAAGAATATATGCTTTGAATACCTGATTGCCAGTCAGTTTCCTTTTTCACTGTGTGTTTAAAAATCATTACATTTTTTGTACTAAATAGTAAATGCAATGAGTCTATAAACAGAGTATGTCAGTTAAAAAAGTTTGATTAAATGCATAGATTCTAAAATGGATGGCAATTCTGAATTGCATATTAAAAAATGGACGTCGTAAAATTCCCCAAGTCACTTCATACCAATAAAATCCTACCTATGACACAAAATGGAATTTTTTTCACAATGTACTATCTTATAAATAAACACAAGGAACTAGATATTGAAACACTCAGGTTATAGAAGAAAATATTTTTAGAACCAAAAAAACAATATTGAATATTGAAAAGCAATTAAAAAACACTACTTTTAGAAAGAGTGAGGGACACACATACTCACAGTGATTATATGGTGCTCATTTGTTTTCTATCACGAAAAAATATATATATAAATAAAAATAAATTTAAAAATAAAGCAATCTTTCATTTTAGACTGGCCAAGAAAGTACTTTTCAGAACATAAGTTGTCTAAATTTGACATCTAAAATCTGGTCTTCCCTCTGGCTTATCCTTAAAGGTTTCTCAGAGTTTGCTTAAATATGGGCAAATTACTTATTGACAAATATACTAAAGCTGTAGGGTCCGGTTATAGGTACACTGTTAAGCATATGGGTGCCAGGGGCAATCTTTTCGTGCTTATGCATACTGGTCCCAGGATATGGACATTTTCTAGACCATAATAATCTTCAGTTATATATCTGGCTGAGTGTTAAACATATTAGAACCATGGCTAAGTTTAATAATGAAACATTCATGGCTATGGAAATAATAAAAACCACAAGAATTATTGCTATGAACATAGCCTAAAGCATATGGGTCCATGGCTATGATCTTTGCATAAAGCATATGGGTCCATGGCTATGATCTTTGCCTAAAGCCTATGGGTCCCATGGATATGATCATTGCCTAAAGCATATGGGTCCATGGCTATGATCATTGCCTAAAGCATATGGGTCCATGGCTATGATCTTTGCCTAAAGCATATGGGTCCATGGCTATGATCATTGCCTAAAGCATATGGGTCCCATGGATATGAGCATTGTCTTAAGCATACAAGTTCCATGGATATGGGAATTGTCTTAAGCATATGGATCATATGGATATGAATAGCATTTAAAGCATAAAGACCAGTGGGGATGCTTTTAAGCAAATGGATTTATAGCTATGTTTTTTTTTGTCTGAAGAATGAGTCCATGGCTTGTTCTTACACATGTAGACCCTGGCCATGGCAATGTTAAACAAAAAGTGACTTTAAATGATTTCAAATATCTGGTCTCTCAGCTTGAATCAAATTTGCAAGCATGACATACTAGTTTTCATTTTCGTAATAAATAAATCTGAAATGTGTAGATCTCAATATAAAAGTTAATAACTTCAGGTTATAATTTAGAGGATGGACTGCATTCGAGTCATGTGAAGAACGAATGAGAATATCTGTCTTGGATGAATCTCGACTGTATTTGATAGGTAGCCTGGCTCCACACACAGCATGGTTTTGTATTCCTCATCACCAAAATCAGACATACCCTTGGCCTTTTCCCAGGGATTCCACAATACTGGAAAACAAACAAAAAACCCCACACAAATGAAGGCATTTTTACAAACTATTATTAACTTATAAAAACAATTTGAGGCGTTATCATTATAAGTGATCAAACTACTGCATTAAAGAGGACAATGACATTTATTGAATTGGGAAAGATTACCAAAAACAAGTTGTAAACATGATTGAAAAGGTTTTCAATAGTTTAAACACCAAAACAGCATTTTTCTTATCAGTAACCTTTAATAAGCTAACTGATAGATTATGAGTTAATTTATGAGTTAAGAAAACATATTATTTCACTTTTAATTTTTTTCGAACGAAACTTGAAAGGCCAATATAGCTTTACTTTTGGAAGTACTACAGTAGCAATATGCATATTGGCACAGAATTTCAAAAGCCATGATACCTATACAATGGTACAAAAAATGTTATCTTAAGCTCATTGTTTTTAATTAACAGCTTTGATATGAATTATGCCCTCTGGCTAAGTAAGGCCTTTTAGTTTGGAGAGTAGCAATTCTGACTTTAATTTTCACATTAACTTTCCAATAGTATCAAAACACTCCACAATTGTTTTTTATTTAATACACTGTCACCATTAAAGTGATCTCCCTTAAACATGGCATTAGCTAGTTAGCTTAACTTACCAGCATCAGTATAATTTTCTGTGGTTATTTTGAGTGATGATCTACAGTCCAGACCTGACACTGTGATTTCAGAAGGAGCTTTTCTATATACCCTGTGGGGGGAGAAAATACAATATACTTGTAAATACACTTACACAGAACCTCAAGTTTTCACAAATTAATTAGATATGTCATTTATCCATACTTGCGCAAACGCTGTATTTTTTTTATATAGAATTTACAGCCAGTCAGCCAATTTTGGAATAGAAAGAAAACAATCTGTGTTACTTGGAAACAGATTATTATGGTCATATAACAACAGAAATCTAAAAACTTAACAAAATTATAAGTTATAATAATTGACATAAATGTTTAGTAAAACATATTTAATTCTCTTCTGATTCATATACATTATTGATAATAACTTGATATTAAGATCTATTAAGACTTGTCTCCAAGAGCGATTTTTTTTTAATACGGAGGGTTCAAATTATGACAACAGTGACGTCCCTTCATGAAATAACGTTTTAGTCTACCACAAGAGAGGGCCAATCAAGATTTTTAACATGGGTGGTATAGGCACTATTGAACATAAATAAAACCTTATCAATTTTGTGCTTTCCATAGCTTAGAATATTATTATTTTTCAAAGCAAAAATTTTAAATCTGTACCTACAAGGCTAAAGTACAAGCAGGCTGTTTATTCCTGACAAAAATGGACATCATTTTGCAAAGGGACATCACTCTGGTGTCATAATGTACTTGGTTAATCTTTTGAAATATGCTATAATAAATAGGTATGCATATTTATTTTTAATCTCATATATCAGTCTTACCTATCATAACCCTCAGCTATCTGTACAATATTTCTCTCCTCTGTAAATTTCTCGCCGTTTTGCAACTGAAAATCAACAACATCAAATATATAAAACAGATTATGACAGACCAATCCAAGACATTGTCAACGAGTTAAAAAATTTCAGTGTCAGAGTTAAATAGGACAGTGCAATAATTGTATATATATATACAACTAATTTCTGCCATGAAGGAATACTTTTTCTAACAGGACAAAATATTTCACATTTCATGGCTGTGTAAGTGTGAGATGTTTCTGTTAGTGTACACCTCTTTCACAAAAGTGAAATACCCTTTTACATATTGTTTAATACAAGCAACTGGAAACCACTTTTAGGCACTCGCCTCTTTATGTAGAAGACAATAACTGGATTCGAACGTTACCTTGTCGATATATGTCAGCCCCTCTAGTCCCTCAATTTTTGTTTGTGTGATCTCAGGTGTAGCCAGGTACGTGTGCAATAAACAGGTGAAATCATATATTATAGTGTCTGAAACAAAACAAATTATGACTCAATTATTCACTTTACAGGTATAAAATCAGTATACATGTTTCTACATTTAGCCAAAGTGTATCTTCCCCATAATGTCCATTATACCCATTTCAAGTCTATATGGGGGTGTGGCAGACAGTCCTCTGATGTCTAAAAGGTCAAGGTTCATGCCATCTTGTGAAGGTCGCAATCGATACATGTGTGAGATGACATTTAAAAGCTTCACTATCATAAACGTTGTGTCTTTCAAAGATAAAATTACCTTCCTTGCCACATTACGGGAATTTAAATTGGGTTAATAAAATTGTTCAGATTAAGCACTTCAATCAAGTTATACATGTATAGTGTGCACTCAAATTAAAGTGTTAACCATGCAGACAAACAGGAGAAGCCCATTGGCCAGTTGCTCCACCGACTAGCCGCTAAAACCAGATTAAATTGCTTATACCAGGCTAGAGATAGACCTGCAACATGGCGTGATGTCATCTAATAGAGGATTAAATTTAATAGTGCTTTGAGCAGCCGGGCGGGCCCACGGTCCTGGCTAAGTGATAGTGTGTGCGATAACTAATCTCACTTTCATTCACTGGTCATGGGATCGAGCCAGTTTGTAAACCATCAGGTATATGAGTGAGTCACATGATGTGGCTCTGGCAATCACAAGGGTGGTTTTTACAAGGTTTCCTCTAGGTTTTCCATCGTAATAAGGCAAGGAGCAGTGTGAAGTGGACAATCCATCCTCATATAAGTGAAATACCCTTGAATATAACGTTAAACCCCGATCAATCAAACAAACAAACAAACAAACAAACATATCAATACCCCTTGGCCAAAGTTTGGGGGAGGCTAGGATAAGAAGAAACGACTTACAATGAAAAGAGCACTTCATGAAATAACAATGAGCACTTATCCATTTAGCAATAGGACGAAGGTAAATGTTATAGTGAAAATGCCTTACCTGTGTTTTCCACTGACAATGTTAAGTTGATTGTGTCAGCCTCCAGCACTATTGTGTAGATTAACTTAAATCTGAAACACATCAAACACCACATCAATATTTCATATATTAAGCTGTATATATATATATTTATCATATACCTATGAGTCCCACTACACAGATACAGATATTTATCCATATCAGATGGTTCATACAAGTATGAATCTCGGACTAAACAGTATATATATTGCCTTGGTCAAGCGGTCCTCACTGGGGTTTGTCAAATTTGTCCCAAATTTTTTTTTCAAAAAACATTGAAGGTATATGAGAAACACATTATATGTAAAGTGCGTGTTACGTGTTGTTGTATCTAGCTCTCGTTGTCTCAGGTTGGACCGCATATCAATCTTGCTCTTCGAGCTCGATTGATACTGCAGTTCGACCTGAGACAACGAGAGCTGATATATCATCACTTATCATGCACGGTACAAATAATCAGACTCTCTTTCTGACGGGCGCATTTGCGCTCGCACCCCTTCGCGCACCTACATTCCGATCTAGAAGTGAGAAAAATTGCACCCGTGCACTCTTCTATCTAAAACATGTTGTCAATAACCTTTTTTTTTACATTTTAATCGATAAGACGTAGGTCAAAATATTTCATAATGTACCTATGATCGACTGTCACCAAAAAAAAACGGTTAAACCTAAGCACAATAAAACTGCACTGCTGCGGAGTCAACTTGGACACATTGATACTGCAGACTGGCTGAAGCGATCACAGCGCCACACCGCGGTGCCTCTGGGACAACATGCGGTTTCCGTCTACCCATTTTCGGAACACACGTGGATTGTATTTTATGCGGGATTCCGAAAGTTTTTAATGACAGGTGCATCGGTGTAGTTGAGTACGGAGAATAAAGAGGTGGTGTGTGTACGAAGATGCACGATTTCGGTGTAATCAACAATTATTCGCGTATTAAAATGATC
>JAVFBW010143397.1:0-12762 GCA_034783835.1 Mopalia ciliata | reverse complement strand
AGGTTGCTTTCTGTTGCCCTGGTGTTCGCAGAGCTAAAGGGTAACGGGAAGCAGATGTGTTTGTGATGTTCTGTATTAGTGTCCGTCATCATATAAGTGAAATACCCTTGAGTACGACGTTAAACACCAATCAAACAAACAAAGAAAACAAACAAACAAACACACATTTTGTTGGCCTTGTTTGTCGTGTTTATTATGTAGTGGGCTACAATACTTGATAATTAAATATCGAAAATAAAATCAGAAAAATAGCATTGGGGGAAAAAGCTCAGTTTATTCGTTACGTTTTCCCGCCAGCCAGAATCCCGACTTGAAATCCCACTGGATGCAAGCAGAGTTTGAGTTCTCTGCATTAAAAATACATTTAATACATAGGGGCCTACAGTACATAGTAAAGTACAGTGAAGTATATTTGTTAAGTATATCAGTAGGTCTTCTTGAGTTTGAATATTAAGTGTTTTCTGCTGTCCAGTTTGATTTATTATGTAAGGTATTTTAGTTTGATATCAGTGTGTTTTATTTAACCGACATAACTATTTTAATAAAAACTTGTTTAAAATAACCACATGTGCGAAAAAGCGAGATTTGGAATACATAAATTTAAAATTAACAATACAACACGTTTTTGTTGTTAAAAATGCCCAAGGCTTATTGTGTCTGTTTTGAATATACAGAACTAACAAACTATATATTTTAATTAAAAAAATATTTTGTTACGAACGTAGCAATTTTTTTGTTACATGTAAAAAATGGAAATGAATGGCAGTGTATTGCGCAAAGCGTAATGGGCATTTTAATGTTTTTAAAGACTATATGTAGTTCACGCTTTTAATCATTTTACTCTTGCATTTTGAAATGGGCTGTATTTTCCATATCATTTGTGCTGACCGCAGATAAGATAAGATCAGCACATTACAGTTATTTATTTACAGAAGTCGACGATGTTGCCTCAAACAACCAACCGGCCTACTCCTACAGAGAGCTTCCCATTCAGCTGATTCTCATTAGCTCTCGCTTCAGCCAATGGCGTTTTAGCACCAATTTTAATCTACACGTTATAAGTCCAGTAAAACCTACCACTGTCCGCATGTTTTAAGTCACAACTAAGGCTTTATTTTGGTGAAGTTAATCAAGGCGAGCTAAAACGGATTACAAGCATGGGGATTAATTTAATTGTGGTATTTCTTCTTACATTTACCGCCCAGGTAAGTATCATTTGAACATTATTACGTGATTGGTTTTCTTTTCTTTTACTGTTCAATTCGCCTGCCGTAGACATTTGTATTGTTGTATATTAATCAAACCCCATTAGATATGGTGGTTTATTTATTTCTTACATTGAAATTGGAAACACTTAATAATGTCAGTAGTAAACCCTGGTAATAATTGACTTTTCCATTTGTTGTATATATGCTACATATCCGCATTGACATTAAATTCACTTTTTTATTACTCAAAACAGTTCTTGACTCCAGCCCAAATACTACAGTTTACATAAATAACATAGATTTTCTTTTCACGGGAAGGTTATACTACATAATATTACATAATTAATAAAAAATACTTTTTTCTGGGCCCAGGGCCGTGGTTTAGTATTTATCGAATCTGCATGCCTAGATTTCACACTTCGATTGATTTGATTTGAGTCCATATTCGACTTCAGGTGAAAAAAAAAGCCACACGATGCAGACAAGGCGGGGTGGTTTTGTTACCAGGGTTTCTCTCGGTTTTCCACCGGCGATTTGTTGTAAAATAACATTATTTTGACCGATATCGTTTGGGGCCGTTTGGGTTAGGGGCCGTTAAGACTTGTATTCGACACGACACATTCGGTCCTCGAATGCGGACATCACCTCGGACGTCATACGACCGTCGCCATGATGTCTTACGCGTTGTGAAGAGAATTGACAGTTTTCGTCTGTTTTAGGTTCAGAACATAATTCGCTAGTTTTTTTTTTTAATGTGTGGATATGTAGTGTACAGAAGACCAAGCGTGGGGATGATACCACGGTAAAGAGAGGCTTGGGATGGTTAGTCGATTGGACAAAATGCCTTTGGTGTTACGTGTTGGCTATGATGATGGTGTTGGACACAAACAAGCAAATCTTTTTATATTAAACATTTTTTTCCGAAGGATTTAACTCTCTGCCACACTACTTATCTGTACCATTGACAGGGTTCGATTTCACTAGTCGACCGTCAGGTACCGTTAGCCCCTATATAAGTGCATGAGCCACATGATATGGGTGGCAGGGGGTCGTTTAAATAAAGTTTCCTCACGGTTTTCCACCGAATATAAAAAACATGTTGACAATCCGTCGTAATATAAGTGAAATAAACCTATCTTTGAGTATGGCGTTAAACCCTGATCAAACAAACTTCCGCTAAACCCTCTCCTAAGAACCATTGCTCCAGTACACACACAAGCATAGGGCCTACGTATACTTTACAACATTTTCTATTTTCATTTATTTAAAAAATATATTTTACTCGACAAACTGAAAAAGGTTTTTTTTCTTTCCTGTTTTTAAAAAATAATTTTTTAGTAAGTTAAATTTCCATTAATCACTGCAGCTTATCTGTTTTATTAAGGAGGGATGCGCTATACAATTAGAGTTTGCCGACTTGATTTTCCACTCGAATTACTTTAAGATATTATCAGTGCATATGTGTCAGTGATAATCTCCACACTTCGAGTTACATTCGCTTCTTGAGGGTACTAGTCAACAAAACAAAGCGGTTTTCAATTAAACAAAACTGCTTTTCTTTATAACCGGAAGTGTTATTGGCTTACTTTGCATATAGTAGTTCGACTGAAGCCTTTTCAAGGCATACCATGGATGGCTGTCCGCTGTGTACCCAGCCCAGCCAACCGTTTATCTGACCTTTAATGACGGGTGTAATTATGGAGTGAATTAGTGATGAATGACACACTTTTTGATTTTAACACTACACTAAGGCGTAGGTTTTTTTTATCAAACAACCGTTAGAAAAAAGTTTTAGGCGGCCTGTTGACCATCTTCGCTAGCCAAGACTTTTATGTGAAGTAGCTCGGAATAAATATTTTGGCTACAGAATATGTATTTTTTTCTTAGGCTACAGGGCAAGTTTATAGACGGCAATCAAGACCAAATGTTGTCGGAGCGAGTTTTTGTCAGATTTATCGTCACCGGAGCAATTGTTGAAGGAACAATTGACATTGAGACAACCATCGACCGAGCAATGCTCGTCGGTGAAAATTCCCTGACTTTCAGAATAGGGCTAATTTCACCAATCGTCATCATAGAAAGATTTTCACAATAGTTGTCGCCGGAAGAATTATCGTTGTAGAAAGATTTATTGAAAATAGTTATCGCTTGAAGAAAAATCGTTGTATAAAGATTTTGAGAATAGTTATCGCTTGAAGAATTATCGTTGTATAAAGATTTTGAGAATAGTTATCGTTTGAAAGATTATTGTTGTAGAAAGAGTTTAAGAATAGTTATCGCTTGAAGAATTATCGATGTATAAAGATTTTGAGACTAGTTATCGTTTGAAGAATTACTGTTGTAGAAAGATGTTCAGAATAATTATCGCCTGAAAAATTATCGTTGTATAAAGATTTTGAGAATAGTTAGCAATCGAAGGATTATTGTTCTAGAAAGCTTTTGAGAATAAATATCGCTTGAAGAATTATCGTTGTACAAAGATTTTGAGAATAGTTAGCATTCGAAGAATTATTGTTGTAGAAAGTTTTGAGAATAAATATCTCTTGAAAAATTATCGTTGTAGAGAAATTTTGAGAATAGTTACCGTTTGAAGAATTATCGTTGTAGAAAGATTTTGAGAATAGTTATCGCTTGAAGAATTATCGTTGTAGAGAAATTTTGAGAATAGTTACCGTTTGAAAATTAACATTGTAGAAAGATTTTGAGAATAGTTACCGTTTGAAGAATTATCGTTGTAGAAAGATTTTGAGAATAGTTATCGCTGGAAGAATTATCGTTTTAGAAAGATTTTGAGAATAATTATCGCTTGAAAAATGTAGACATTTTGAGAATAGTTATCGCTTGAAGAATTATCGTTGTATACAGATTTTGAGAATAGTTATCGTTTGAAAAATTATCGTTGTAGAAAGCTTTTGAGAATAGTTATCGCTTGAAGAATAATCGTTGTAGAGAGATTTTGAGAATAGTTATCGCTTGAAGAATTATCGTTGTATAAAAATTTTGAGAATAGTTATCATTTGAAGAATTTTTGTTGTAGAAAGATTTTGAGAATAGTTATCGCTTGAAGAATTATCGCTGTATAAAGATTTTGAGACTAGTTATCGTTTGAAGAATTTGTAGAGAGATTTTGAGAATAGTTATCGCTTGAAGAATTATCGTTGTAGAGAGATTTGGATAATAGTTATCGCTTGAAGAATTATCGTTGTATAAAGACTTTAGGAATAGTTATTGCTTGAAGAATTTGTAGAGAGATTTTAAGAATAGTTATTGCATGAAGAATTATCCTTGTATACAGATTTTGGGTATAGTTATAATTTGAAGAATTATCGCTGTAGAGAGATTTTGGGAATAGTTATCGCTTGAAGAATTATCGATGTATAAAGACTTTAAGAATAGTTATCACTTGAAGAATTATCGTTGTAGAAAGATTTGGAGAATAGTTATTGCTTGAAAAATTACGGTTGTATAAAGATTTTGATAATAGTTATCACTTGAAGAATTATCCTTGTAGAAAGATTTTGAGAATAGTTATCGCTTGACGAATTATCGCTGTAGAGAGATTTTGAGAATATTTATCGTTTGGAAAAATATATCGTGGTAGAAAGAATTTGATGATAGTTATAGCTTGAATAATTATCGCTGTAGAGAGATTTTGAGAATAGTTATCGCTTGACGAATTATCGCTGTAGAGAGATTTTGAGAATAGTTATCGCTTGACGAATTATCGCTGTATAAAGATTTTGAGAATAGTTATCGCTTGGAGAATTATCGTTGTAGAGAGATTTTAAGAATAGTTATCGCTTGAAGAATTATGGTTTTGTAACGATTTTGAGAAGAAGCCTACAAAGAAGGCACACAACATAGGTACCCTACTCTAGCTACAGATCTAAAAACCAATTGTAGTATGCTTGCTTAACGTTTAAAGCGATGCTCCACTGCAATAAAGTACATTTGGGTAAACCGGGCAACAGTTCATGTGTTGAATTATGCTTTCTTATTTTCTAACGAGCTATAGTCATTTAATAATTGGATTTAAATCTAAATATAACTACAGCTAAATTCATCCACGCGACCATGTCTTGCTACTTCAGTCACTAAACAGGAGAGCTCCACCAATATTGACCAATCAAACATCTGTATTGTCTTTCTGGAGGCCTATATCACGATACCTATAGTGTTGACTATTTATAGTAGGCTTTACCGTTGACAGTTCACGCATGTGGTAACTCACTATAGACTAAGCTACAGTGTGCAACCAATCGTACATCAAATAACCATTCAAGCCAGAGTTTCAATCTGCAAATCTACAATTGCACAGAGCAAAACGTATTGCTTTTATGCAAGATTTTCAAACAGGTTCAAATTCACAATGATGTAATATTTTATTAACCAACAACACACAAGAGTGTAAGTCGCGTGACGTCATAAACAGGGTTGTCTACATCCAAAATGACAGCTTCCAGCGATAGGTATATATTTTTTACCATTAGGTGATTGTAAAAAAACGAAGAAACGATAAGTCGATGCAACATTAAAGTATGTTTAATCATAACCTTATAAGGAATATTTGGATTATTGCAACATACCGTGCTTAACTGAAATGGATCAGTAAACCTACCGAATACCTAAAATAAGTCCTTACCACAACGGTAGAAATAAATGAAACAGTCAATTGTAGAAACTACAGCTTTTTATGGGTGTAGCAAATCAAGGGTGAAAGTTGACGTGGTGGAGGGGGAGGGAGGGGGAAGCTACCGGGACCGTTAAGAAGTGGTGTAAAATTGCGTCGTGTCTTTTTCTTTTATCAAAAGCGCGATTTTGTGTGTGTGTGTTGGGGGGAGGGTCTTTCTTTAATTTGTTCACATTAATTAAATAGGGGCGGGGTATCAGAATTCAGTGTACACTCCTTACTTCCACACTCTTCTTACTGGGAATTTTAGGGCTTCCACAATCCACCTCACAATATAATCCGCTTTGTATTTTCGTTTTTCAGAATGTTTCTGGCAGCGGGAGATTCATTACCACACTCCTCTCTTACACGGAATTCCAACCTCTCACCTCACTGGGGGAGGTTTGTGACAGCTCGCGCAGTTTACCCTGTGACAGATTTTACCTCATCAAAATTTCTCCGGAAGCCAGGTAAGTAAGCCTAGCCTTAATACTGAACAATAACTCTGGGACCGATGTCCACAAAAAGTATTGTCCTCAACACAGGCTTCACAGAAATAATGCCTATCAAACAAGAGTAACATTTGCTATTGTAACCAGTAGCTAACATTGTTTGTTAAGGTATTGCTGTTTAAACCGCGGATGATTGGCTGGGGTTTTTGTACCCTGCCCTCTACATCTCTTAACCGTCTTGTTGCAGCCTCCTGTCCAATTTTTTTCTGCTTGTTGTGCGCGCTGTGATTATTTTGCATGTGTAATATCAATATTAGCGTTTGTTACAGTGACATCGATGGTTTTTTCACATTCTAAAATGCCATCTCTTTCGGCCCGCGGCCGTGGCTCAGCGGTAGCGAGTGCGCTTCCTAAACTGAACCTTTTCGATTTACCGTTAACGCGATCGAGTCCGTGTGTCGACCATCAGGTATACGAGTTAGTCACATGTTGTGGCTCAGGCTATCGTGGGGTGGTTTTTACGAGGTTTCGTCTCGGTTTTTCACCGTAATTAGGCTGTGTACAGTGTTAAGTGGACAATCCGTCGTGATATAAGTGAAATACCCTTGAGTACGACGTTAAACCCCAATCAAACAAACAAACAAAAAGCCATCTCTTTTGTCGAGAAGTTGCCTTGACTGGCCAATTTTGTTCGGATAAATGCATGTCGGAAAATCCTTCGACATTTTCCATACCGGTACAATTATCTTGAAGGGGAATGGAAGCCATAATATTATACAAAAACGTGTAAAAATAACCGCCGGATACTTTGTGCGAATGCGTGGAAATCAAACAGAGTACTCCTCGGATTTCTATTTAAAAAAGCCACATCAAAAAAGTCCGTTTCTCGGATAAAACCACATTTAAACAAAACAGTTTGCCTTCTTATATGTATCAATTGTAAAAAATACAAATTTTGTCCTCTGTAAGTAATATAATAATAATGAAGCTCCAATGACGCCATAATGTCATCACAAGAAAAGCCTTCAGACAAACAATAAACACGTGGATAAGTGGACCATCGGAAATGACCGATATGTCGCCCGAGATTCTTTACGGTACGGAAATGGTAATATTCCAACATACAGGTTAATGTGTGTAATTATACAGCTGAGGTCATTCTTCTAAAGGGACTGCTTTTTATTAATGAAAGAAGAAAAGTTTGCATTGATTGAGTGTGGTGTGTGTTGTATATCTCCATCTTATAGCTCATATATTGATTCAGTTACTTTTCAGGTTTTGTATTTAATATTGAATATTGATATTTTTTATTATGGTGATATTAAGTTTACCTTTCGACAGCCGACCTCCATTGTAAGGGGAGCCATGTAACAAGCCATATTACAAAACTAAAATGACTTGTGATGACAATAATGCTAGCTAGCAGTCTTTGAAAGAAAGGTACCAGAGGCCTATTTAGTGTGTTTTGGACTTAGAAAGATGAACGGCATATATAACATATAGTTCTCAAACTATAAGTATTCTAACTTGTTCAAAATGAGCTGGAAATATTTCTTTCCATTAACACTGTTATTCATCGTTAATGAATAGCATATTAACTTATTTTCCAGCACTACGATTCTTTTAGAGACGCCAGTGATTAGTGGCACAAACTTCGAGACACTGCCTTCTTTCCTCGTCAAAATGGATACTATGGTAGGTACCATTAATACATATATAAGTGGCACAAACTTTGTGACTGCCTTCTTTCCTAGTCACAGTGGATACTATGCTAGGTACCGTTAATACATACTCCCTATTGTTGGCACAAACTTTGTGGCACAGCCCTCCTTATTAGTGGCACAAACTTTGTTTCACTGCCTAGTCAAAATGGATGCTATGGTACCTGGTACGCATTGTTTAGACATACTCCCTGTTTAAAGTCCATAAGTAACTGGGTGCATGACACGAGGTATGACAGCACACAAAAGTAAATTAATGTGTAGGAGAGGTGGATACACGAAATAACACAATTTGATGTAATCAGTAATCTAAATCACATTTGAAATTGTTTCAAATCGTCTGTAAACGTTAAAAATGTCACGAATGGCGCTATGCTTAGGCAAAATGTTCTTGTTTGCGCCTAAAGGTATTTCACTTACATGACGTCGATGAAGTCCAACAGTAGAACGCCAAGTTGACATTACCATGAAATGTAAAGTGTTTTGCTGGAAACGTTTCCTCGTTACTTAGTAGACACATTACGAGTTACAGTTCGACACAAATTGTCCTTTACCAAATTCCTTATGCATTTTTATTCATTTATCTGTGTTTGTTTGTCCATCCGTCAGTCCGTTCATTCATTCGTTCTTTCATTTATTCCTAGAATTCGTTTTCTGTATTACGATGTAATTCCACACTTTGTCCATTGGTGTGTCCCGTTTGATTGATTGTTTGTCTTATCAAGTTTCACTAGAAAGATGTCTGATATCCTCCACAGACTTCCGTGAGCTATGAGATTGCCATCTTTGATCGGGACGATGGGAACCCCTCTCCTCTGAGGACTCAGAGCTCTTCTCTCGGTGTGGTAGCAGTAAATGGATTTGACTTGGATTCCACAAAATCTCCCACGACCCTTTCTGTCAACACCTCGGAGTCTTTCCATGGGTAATAAGTTTGTTCTGTTTTAAAATAAAATAAAATTTAAAACTTTAAATTAAAGTTTAGGCTATATCTATGAAGAATAACTGTGATTTACGAATAAAAGTATAGTCAATGATTTAGCGTGGACCTGATTATACTTTTCTATATTGTAGTTATTTTGGCCTAATCACGTATTCCACGGTTTTTCCAAGAATTAATAATAATGGATGATGCTGCATGCGGAGTTTTGTATTTACTGTAAGAAGCCCATTTTAATCCTCTCATATGTAGCTCATGATCGAAGTTAATTGTGTCCAAGCTAAGGTGTGTGTTTTTATCGTTTTCTGTCTCTTTTTGATAGCATAACCTTCCAAATTGAAGTGGAATGTGATAAAAACTTTTACGGGCCTCGCTGTGATAAAATGTGTGTCCCCAAAGATGGCCCCGATGGTCATTTCTCTTGTGGAAAGGATGGACAGATGGTCTGTAATTCAGGTAAGGATATATTTTATGAAAATCTCAATTTATTCACCCAATTCACCTGTTGCCAACCTGTATTGGTGTATGCATGCATCGGTGAGTTTATTTTGGTGAAGCGCTTACAATAGTAGATGCCACACTCGTCCTGCTCTGGTTCCAAGTTTACCATCGGCGGCCCAGGCTCAGTGGCTAGCGTGTCGGTCTAAGGAACATTCTTCGATGAACCGCTCACTCGTTCGAGTCAGTCTGTTGACATCCGGCATATGAGTCACATGGTGTGGCTGCAGCAATCGCAGGGCGGTTTTTACGAAGTTTCTTATCGGGTTTCGACCCTATTAAAGAAGTGCACGATGCAAAGTGAACAGCCCGTCGTCATATAAGTGAAATAACATTGAGTACGACGTAAAACACAACAAAAAAAAAGGAACCCAATTTGTCTACTGGGACAAAACAGTACCTCCAGAACGTGTATTCACAGAGAGATTAAACCATAAATAAACTATCTACTTATAGAATTGTTTTGGAAAACGGAAGGTGTGGCTTCCTTTTTCCCACGGACCCTTGAGCTGTGCAACACAAACTTGAACACATTTCTTAAACTTCAAGTGTGTTTGTTTGTTTGATTGTTTCTTTGATTTGGGTTCAACGTCGTACCGGTACTCGTATTTCACTTATATGACGACGGATTGTCCACTTAACACTGTACCTTGCCTAATTACGGTGGAAAACCAGGAGACATTATCTTAAAAAGGTGTTAAAAGATTGTTTTACACTTTGTTTATGTTAAAAACTGTTAAAAACCATATGAGTCATATGACACTGCCTCACATCCAACGAGGGTTGTCTTCCTCATCCCCAACTAATAATCCTACCCCAGAATTAGAACACATCAAGAAAGTATTCACATGCTACTAGTACGCCACAGACACAGTAGAAAAGACCATCAAACGAACCCTTCAACCACACCTTCCTGAACAGAATGTTTCCCCAGATAAACCCCCTATACTCATCACCTTACCCTAAATTGGAAAGACCAGCCATGTCATATCCAGACTACTACAGAACCAAGCCCCTGTCAGAACAGCTTTCAGCAGTGGGAAAAGTATTAAGACCATGTTACAAGCAAACGGGAGGAAGTACCCAACACAGAAACCTCAACCAAAAGGTGTAATTTACAAAATCGATTGCAACTGCCAAAAGTCATATATAGGAGAATCTTTGCGACCATTAAATATTAGAATCAAAGAACACCAGACATCTGTCAACAAAGGAGACAACAAATCTGCTTTGTGTGAACACATCTTAGCCAATCCGACTCACGAAATACAATGGGATAAAACAAAAATTCTAAACCTGAACCTAGCTGACATGAAGAAAAGGAAACTGCAGCAGGCCATCCAAATCAAAAGACTGAATCCACAACTTAACAGAGACAAAGGACTATCAAGTGCAATAGACAATCTCGTCTCCCACCAGGCGGATTTTGACATTTTGACATTTTCCCAAAGTTGTAATTATTATGGAAAATTCGGCTGCTGATATTCCAGTGTTTGTTACATTTGATAATTTGTGATTAAGTTTTATTGACTTTCTGACCAGCGAGCAGTAGTTCCTTTTTTGTTTGTTTACCCCCCCATCCCATGAAAGTCGTTTTCAATTAGATTCAGATCAGGCGGATATTTATTGCAGATAGGTTATATTACAGTCCTTTTATGCCACACTATCAATAAAGACATATTCACTGATTCAATTGCTTATAGAGTATATCAAATGTTGGAAGCTATACTTTCACATGGGCAAAAAGCTCAAATGGCCCGCCTGAAAACGACGTGGCTATCAATTCGCAAATAGACGTTTGAGATTAAATATTGTAAAATGAATCCCTGGTCAAAATTGTGGACAATCTGATATAGACAAATTGATACACTGAGAGAAAAATGTTCTATATCAATGGTTTTTTTTAACATTTTAATTCGCGACAAAATTGTGATCCAGTTGGGGGAGATGGGCATTTAAATTTGATATCCATTGTAAAACGCGCCTTGGCTCGATTGTTAAAAAGTATAAAGCTTATTTAGCGTTTGGTTGCATTCCAGTCTAAAGATATATATTGCAAACGAGCCAATCTGCACAAAATTGTTAAAAACGACAGAAATAGTTAACCGATGAACAAAACTTATCATGTTTAATCCAAATATTTTGTTTTCTAAATTTTCCTAGTATTTCTACTATCCAATAGCTTTATTACGCGAATAATGGTCCATTGCATATTGCACAATAATGGTTGGGACAAGTCATCAGGTCAAAGTCCTTCCTGTGCAAAAGATGATAGTTGTGGGGCTGACTTCTTTTAACTTCGTAACGGTGACAAATTGGGCCTTTCCTCCGAAATAAACCTATAGCAGCCACTACAAGAATTCTTAAATGAGCAGCCGGGTTAAGCTCCCCTTTAAACAAACTGCGCAATGTCAAACGAAACAATATAGGATACATATGTTTTCCGAGATGCTAAATGATGCCACTTAGTTCTTAGCGGCTGCTAACTAGTAGCCAATAAATGCGCCCCTTAGAATAAAACACCAAATTATTTTGGAAATCGTATAGGATCATATAGGATAATTATAAAATCTTATGGGATTCTGAAAATCTTCAAGTAACCAATAGAAAATCCTATAGGAGTATTGCTCTGAACTTAAGATGTAAATACATGTGCTCCGGCGATTGCGTTAAAAATCAATTAAGGATACTCTAACCCTCTACAGAGTGTTTTTACGTTTTGCCGTTTTACTTCTAAAGTACTGTGAATTTTGCAACACATGTATATCTATTCTGAATCATCTTTTTCTGCAGAACAGTAATAAGTAAATTATTTTTTTCTAAAACGAACAGAAAAAAATATTTTGCATAAAAAGTACATTTTCACTACCTCTTTTTCAAATTGCTACTTCTTTTACACTATTTAGGTAAACTGTTCAATCTTACATCAACGTATTATACATTATGTGAACCCAAAAACGATCATTCAGTTTTTTCCTATTTGCCTTAGTTTTCTTGCAATATTGGGTTAAAGGTCAAAAATCCCACTTGTTATAACTTTATCTAAGAAACGAAAAAAGTTATTAAAAATCTGAATGACAGTTTTTAGTATTATATGTTAAGATGATGTGTGCAAAAAATCAGTTCTTTAGGTTTAAAAACAGCTGAGAAGTAGGCATTTTCCCAAGTACGGTACACTGAAAAATAAAAGCAGAGAAAACGGGTAAAACGTATTTCTGATCTATTTTCAACAGTTTTACCTCTTTCATGCTCAATTCTTTGAATTAATTCAATT
>JAVFBW010143386.1:0-12763 GCA_034783835.1 Mopalia ciliata | reverse complement strand
TTTGGTTTTTGTGTAGTCGCGTAAGAATCGGGACAGAATCGCGTAGCATGTCAAGTTATTTCTGCCCTGTACTGTATATGAGCGAGTCACATGTTGTGGCTCCGGCAAATGCGGGGGTTGGTTTTTACGAGGTTTCCTCCCGGTTTTCCACCGTAATAAGCCTGTGTACACTATGAAGTGGACAATCCGTCGTCAAATCACCAATCAAACAAACAAAGCATTACTACTCTATTGTTAAATGTCACTGTTTTTGGTGATTCTTAAAGGGATAGACAATATAATTAACCAATATAGGCTGATAGAATGACTGGGTATTTGTGATCATTTTAATGATCTTAGTATTTTTATGTCATAATGGACTAGCTAACTTTTGATAGTGAATAAGAATTGTAAAGCTAATCGCAAAAATTGCCAATTTGACGCTCTATTCAATGCTAAGTTTCGTTTCTTAATTAACCCGCACTTTAAATTGTTTTATAACCGCATGGTGTTAAACAGGGAGACTTTTATGTACTTTTTATTAATCTGTTTATAAAAGGTGCCTTAGGTATATTTGTATTGGTACGTTCAAAGTTAACCTATTGTTGTACGATGATGACATTGTTATTCTCTCTGAAACAACAAGAAAGTTTCAAAAGTCTGCAAATATTTTGCGCGAGTTTTGCGATAAATGACATATGTCGAAAATGTCAAATGATAGGGGTATTTTGTCTTCGAAAAGGTGGAAAATCCCCAGATAATCGTTACGTTTGTTAGGAGGTTTAAGCAACCGTAAAGCAGCTAAATATTCATATCTGTATTCTCTTTACCACAGTTCACCATTTGCAGAGACATCAAATACGCTATCAGGACAAGCAGTTAATGCTATTTTCAAAAATAATAAAATGTTATTTAATTATCAGGAATTAACACAACTTAGATTTGTTTGATAATCTACTGATAATCCACTCTATGATTCTGAAGTATGGTTTCAATCGAGTTCAGTGTGCTGAAATGGTTCTATTTTATACTTAAAATCTATTTTATAAAAAGCTCTTTACAACTAGATAATGTTGGTTTCTGGATAAAATTAATACATGTACAACCTTATATCAAATTTAGGAAACAAATGTATAGGTTGCCTTGATTTAACCTAAAAGACCTCCCAAAACTTGTCAACTATATATTTGCTACACAGATTAGTAGCTTTTGTTTATAATGCTGCTGCAAAAAGTTTCTTTATGGAATGCGTTGTAAAGCATACTCCTCTTCATTGTCCGATGGTGTTCCTGATATACTCACCCCTTCCGTCTTTAATGTCTCCACGGCATTGTCAATTATACCATTCACCAAACTCCATAATTCATCCTGCTGGATTTGATCTAAACAAATAAAGTGTTGGAGCAATGGAAATATGTTCCCCATCTTTCTACAAGGTTTAAGAAGATCCGTCAAACGGCATGATATTTGGCAACTGCTGTTTAAGGTATATTGTCTTTTTATGCATTCTTCTTATCTTCTTAATGTTTTCTTCCCTTTAAACCATTGCTATATATGCTGTTAGGCCCCTGAAGATATAGTTTGTACAACTTGGCTGCACAGCGAAAATCTTTCTCTTCGCGGAGATATTTCGAAAAAAGAATACGTTGTTAAATAATGCGAATAATGACTTACTTTCTTTGCTCATCTTACTCTTCATGTCAGGAAAATGTAGTCTCTTTAATACTCTCTCCAGAACCCACAAACTTCGGTATGGCGACTGGCGCTTACTTCGTCGGTCTGTTACAATCGTACCGAGAAACATAGTATATATATATAACATAAAGTAAATAAAGATATGTATGAAGGAATGATCAAAGGAAATAAATCACATAGTAGTTTTTAAACGTTTCAGGTAGAAAACATTTGGTAATAAACTTTTCATCTGCTTTCTCTTTGAGTGTAACGCAAGGCCAACTATATAGGCTACAACTACAAATATATCCAATTAATATATCCACGCGAGTGGTTTTTCTTTGCTCGTCCAGTCGTCCACTGGCGGACAAACACAGATCAGGGAGCTATACATCAACTGAGCTATTATAGGTGTATACCTGTGTCGGATAAGGTGTAGATAGCCATCAGTCTGGACATCCTCTTCTCGTAGCGCTCCGTGGATGCCTGTCGTTTGAGAGCAGACTCACATCGCATACTATTCAAAGCCTCTGTAATAGGATCACCATTTTTTAAAACACAGAAAATAGTTCTGACAAAAGTTTGAAAACAAAAAGACGTGACATTTTTTACAGCTGGTACCAATGATCTATTAATTAAAGAAGTCTCGATATATAGGCCTCTTAAATTTATTCATCCGATGTTAGGCTATTTGTCTCTTGTGCGTCACAAAATGGCCTTTCAAAAGTTATTGTCCGTGTTTCAATTGTGTAGTCTTACCTCGGCCGGTTTTAATGCTGTGTCTGTTACATTCTGATGCGTCTACGTTAAAAAACTAAGGCAACTAATTCAACAATACATATATTTCGGCGGCAATATGAACAATGACCCCTGCGCCCAGGGATATAAAGCTTAAAACAAAAGTGAACCCTTAAATACCTTCTTGGCGACGCCATTGCTGTTTCACTTTGTTTTTCCTGTTTTCAACTCGTATTTGTTTTGCGCGGTCAATTTGCTCTCTTCGTAAGGCCTCTCTGGTTAATCTCTTTTCTTGGTACTTGCGTCTTTCGTTCCATTTGGATAATAACTATCAAGGGAAGAAATTCAGGATTTAACACAATGTGATTCAAGTGAATAACGATTTAAGATTCTCGTCGACTCTTAATTGGTCAAATTTCATGTGAATATCTAAGGGTTTGGGTTAAATTAAACGCAGTTTTTTTTTGTCCTACGCAATTCTAAAATTAAGGTCGAAAAACAAATTCTGATTGATTGATTGATTGGTTTTACACGATTTTCTTTACATTTTTGTTTAGCAGTATAATATAAAAAAAACCCTGAGACTTTATTTCGGAACATCCTTCGGCACTTGCCGTGTCCGTTGCAAAAACCTCAGAGCATGTGGTCACATGTCAGTCAACAATATCCCATGGAACATACTATCTTCCATTTTGCAACCATCATGTACACTCTAGCTCTTTATCACAGACTGGGAACTTTGGGATAAACCCGCACCATTACCAGCAAGTGACCAAAGGGCTCTACTTTCACAGAAAGCCACATGTGCATACAAATTTGAAAATGTGTGATGTAGGTGAACATAAATTTTGAACAATTTCATTCATTTAAAAATGAATAAGCTGAGCTTGTTTGATTTGGGTGACTGGTATCTTTAAAAAGGGAATTGGATGGATCTACAGCTGAATGACATCAAAGCTTTGTCCCAGTGTATTTGTGCAGCTGTAATTTTTCTGGCAACAACTGCACAAGTTACACCGCTTTAGTTAATATCACTACATTTAGACATTCAAAACGGTACTAGGTTTATGACCAAGCGGGCATGGAGGTAAGTCTGCTTCCGGGTTTAATCAAATGACTACAATCTTCACTACAATTGCCTCGTCAGTATTAGCGTCGGGCAGTTCGGACATGACCTGGCCACGATGGTATTTACCAGAGACATGTAATATTAACATCGGGATAGCTTGTACTGAATGCAGCACTTGGCGGATTAATGTGACATTAGCAAGCCTATAAGCATCTCACATTAAAATATAACACCTTTCATTTTTTCAACATCTTCAACGAGATTGTAAAAGGTAATAAACGGTTAGTGAGTGTAACATAAATAAAATGTTGATCAGATAACTGTATATACATTTGGAGTGCCTTTCAAAGTAAATCGTTTTAAATGGTCAAAAACATCCGGGATTAATTGTTGTAAAAGTCCGAGGATGCTCCGAAATACCCACTGGCCAGGTATCTCTTAATGGACTACGAAATGGCCTAGTGATGGTCCGACGTTGGGGCTCGTTCCACAAAGCGATCTTAGCTTACGTTAACGTAACTGTCATGGCAACACTATGTATTCAGCACTGGTCGTTATGGTAATTACGTTTTGCGTTGATCTGAGATCGCTTTGTGAAACGAGCCCTAGATCTCGGTGAAGTTAAGTATACAACTTCAGCAAATGTCATTAATATATAATAAAGCGAGCAGCAGTTAAAGTATCTCAATCAATCATTTTTAGTGAAATCCAAAAGCAAAGTACCTTCCTGTGCATGGAGATAGTTTGTTGTTTCTTTATATTTTCAATTCGCTGCCGTCGTCTGCGATCTTCAGCTTCCCATTTTTGCAGCAGCTGTCGATTTCGGGATCGTTCCTGTAAACATACATTAACACAGTATACCTTTCGATGTGAAGGCTCAAAGCTATCACAAGAGGTTGCTACAAATTAACCCTTCCAACTGCATATTATTATAACTGCTAGGTATAATTGCAACTGAAAATCCATAACAAAATGTTGACGGTGGCTTACAGATTGTTGTATATCACAGATTATTTGTCGTCGTCTGTCATCATTTTCCCTCCGTTTTGTTTCCCTCTCAACTTGTTTCTCTTCCAGCTCTACTTGTCTTTGCTCCATTCTAAGATCGTCGGCCATTTGGCGCGCTAAAAATCTATGAAGAAAAAAGAAGATTTTTTTAAAGGGCAGAAATTTGAGCAGTAAGTCCGAATGCTTTTCCACCGCCCGTCTCCCCACACGTCATTAACCTTTTTTTTTAATAAATTTTTCTGGCTAGTCACGGATGACTTCATCTGTTTCAATCTCAGACCATGGTATTGTCAGATATTAAAATAACATATAAATGAAATGCTCCAAACTCCATCAACGACTAAAGAAGTTTGTTTATTTGTAGTTAAACGTCTTGTTCAAGGTATTTCACTAAAACGACGACCGACCAGTACATCGTAGTAAAATAACCATGCCGCCGACACTAAACCACTGGCGCGGTCCTCGACACAAGAAGTCATAATTTAACTCTTACTTCTGTCTTTGTTCCTCTTCACGTTCTGTGATTCGTGCCCGGAGATCAATGATGGCTAGTCTTTCCGATTCGTCAGTGGTATCATCAGTACTATTGTCCAAAGATCCTCGCTGAAATCAACACAGCGTTTAGTTTTTACTCAAAAGTTAAATAAACTTATATTTATTGGTATCCCTACATTAAGACTGTAAAACAAAACATTGGAAAGGCTTCTGCGCATGCAGCAGCATTCCCTGAAAGCGCGTGATAAGTCTTCTTGACAGTCAGCAATTTCCTGTCACTTCGCAATCGTAACCATGCCCGATTTAGCGCAAGAGGGTTATCTTTAAGTCCAATTCACGCGATGTCGCGTCGCATGGGTCTAATTCCCTTTATTTAGGCATTGCACGACACGATCCGATTTATGCTATGGTATTGATTGACTCGTTCACATAATATAACGTTACAATGATAACGAATAACGTCATAATGTTACGCAACGCTGCAGGCGACTGTAGCGCGATTATCGCGTAGTATTTAGTGTATTTTATTAAAAGAGGTGCAGTGGGAATTAGCTTTACTTACCACACCGTATTTCACAATGGTGACCGATTAGAGGATCATTTTGTTAACCAATGTACGTAAAAAGTAATTAGTTTATTAAGGCTTACATTTAAATTTAAAAAAAAAAATGTTTTCCATTAAAGACGAAACGGGTCGACCATGGCATTAGTTAAGCAGTTGAATGGAGCCGGACAGCCATAACATTGTGGTTAGATGTTAACAGTCTTTTTTTAAAAAAAGCATAATAAATTGATGTCTAGCAATCCAGATTATATATGCAAATAATATAAAGTTCTATAAGTGAGAAATTCCACAGTTCTAACTACATGTATTGCAGGGCACTTTAATTTCTAACCCATTAGGATATTTATTTTTATAGAGCCAATCTCATCTTTTGAGCATCCCATTTCAACACCGCATCTAACATTTCTTCTCTATATTTTAATATATAGAACTAGTTTCATCTTCCGAGCATCCCATTTCAACACCGCGCGTAACATTTCTTCCCTATATTTTAATCCGTATAGAGCTAGTCTCATCTTCTGAGCATCCAATTTCAACACCGCACGTAACATTTCTTCTTTAAAAAGTTTAATATATAAAGCTAGTGTTATCTTCCGAGCATCCTAATTAAACACCACACGTAACATTTTTCCCTATATTTTAATCTTCCCTATATTTAAATCCATAGAGCTAGTCTCATTTTCTGAGCATCCAATTTCAACACCGCACGTAACATTTCTTCTTTATATTTTAATATATAAAGCTAGTGTTATCTTCCGAGCATCCTATTTAAACACCACACGTAACATTTTTTCCCTATATTTTAATCCATATAGCTAGTCTCATCTTCCGGGCATCCCATTTCAACACCGCACGTAACATTTCTTCTCTATATTTTAATATATAGAGCTTGTCTCATCTTCCGAGCATCCCATTTCAACACCGCGCGTAACTTTTCTTCCCTATATTTGAATCCATAGAGCTATTCTCATCTTCTGAGCATCCCATTTCAACCCCGCACGTAACTTTTCTGCTCTATATTTAAATCCATAGAGCTATTCTCATCTTCTGAGCATCCCATTTCAACACCGCGTGTAACTTTTCTTTTCTATATTTTAATATATGGAGCTAGTCACATCGCCTGAGCATATACCAACCAATGCTACATCCAAATGAAACTCATATTTATGTTATCCCCTCAAACATATTTGACCGACAATCCTGCAAAATGTTAGTTTGCAGTAAAGACTTTTAAATGGTTACATCTCGTCATTTAGAAATGAAAGTTTTATTACTTTCTTTGGTAAAATAATCGCTTTTATTATAATAGAACTGACTTGATTTGAATGTATATAATCTCTCTAATCAATTTATATTGCACGAGAGCCTACCTCTTGTTGCCTTTTCTCCCTGGCCAACTCCATGAGACAAAGTTTTCTTAAATATCGTCTGTACTCGTTGAATTCTCGCAGAGAACACACAACTTGACCCTCCGGGGTGAGGAAGCCATTTTGGATGAGATGGCGGCGCATATAAAATGTTCCAAAATGAGATTTCAGATGTGGGTCATGGAGCGCACTGTAATCGTTGGACATGACAAAGGCATTTGGATCTGTCAAGTCAAAATCGTGCTCCCTAGTAGCACAATGTTTCTGCAAGAAAAACCAAGAACATTTTGATTTGTAAGAAAAGATTTATAGGCATCACAAACTTGTATCAATGTGGGTCTATCTAGACGGCCGTCATCAAGTGTTGAGTGTGGAATCATGGGTATATCATGTTAACGCTGTTTTTACCCCCTTTTCAAACGTTATATTTTACCTATAATGCATCAGTCGATTCTGAAATTCAAACTGCGCGAAACTAACGAAATCTATCATTTCTTGCGCAATGAGTCATATGGCACTATGAAAGTCCACCAAAAGTCACAATGCCGTTGGGACAGGGTAATGGATGGTTTCATACTTCTACTTAATAGACTTCTGACAGTATGCTTGGAACATACTCCTCTTACTTTAATACGCGGCCAGACGAAGTGACTGCCGATTTGTTGGAGAATGTCTTTTGATTTGTGACTGGCGAGCGGTTGGTGTTTTCTGGATGTGTCAATAAGTACTGGGCATTCTCCGAGTCTTTGGTTATTGTAATAAGATTAACATATTTAGTTCAATAAAAAGAGAAGTTTTTTTTTAATTTTTAAGCCATGTTAACATTCTGATAAAATGCTGACAGGTGAAAGACACCCCCATCGACAAAATTGACAGCAAACAAACGCAAGACAATGTAAAAATAGGACAATTATAATACACAATATATCGAAATCACAAACGATTATTTTTTGTTGCCCCTTAGCTCCGAAATAGACAACGAGGCCCCCTCTCAAATTTCCGTTTAGCAGTTGGCCTATTGTTTGGTTAATGCCTGCACAATACAGTATTTTGTTTATCTTATCCGCATGGCAGTATCATCTATGTATACAATACTACTCAGCATAGCCCATAGACCATTTTGGTAACAGGACTTCGGTAATATTTCCAAGATTATAAAAATACCATGAAGAAAGTCAAAGGTTTGGTTTAACGAAAAATATAAGGAAATGGACGTTCTCAATCAAATGACCCTGGATCAACTATAATAAATAGTGTTTTGGCCGTCTCCACAGATAATTCAAATGAATCATTTACTATTGGGGGAAAAACAGTTGGTAATCTACTTAAGTCGCAGGAATTGATCATTTTGAAAACTAATATAATATCACAACTTTTGAAGTTATGTCTGATATTTATGTTTACCTTAGAAATGAAATGTGAATCATACCACCAAATGTTTTCTTCTTTAAGAAAGTGCTCGATTAGTTAAATGGATAGAAATGTGACCCTTGTATCAAGCAATTCTACTTCCGTGCATTATTCTAACATTTAACTTCAATTATCGATTCTGATACATCAGACGACTGAAGAATCAAAGGGAAACAACTGCGTCGTGAAACTGAGCAGTCATAGATACACAGCAATGTCCCTTAATCGTGCTTGTACAGTATTGTAATTTAAATTTATGGTAAGGCGAATCAAAAACCAAGATAAACGACATATCTGACTGCCATGAGTAACTAATACTGCCTATTTTAACAATTGCACTTTAGTAAACGTCTCTTTAATATGGTTTGATATTATTTGAGCAATACATACAAGCTCGCCTGATTTGTGGGGGCTTCTTGTGGCCTGATCCTCTCTTGAGAGAAGCGATTCAAAGCAAAATTTGTTGTTCGCTTAATATTGTGTTCACCGTTTGCACGCTTTATTCTAATTCATCAACATCAGATGCGTCGCCAATTCCTAATTAAAAAAAAAACACACAAATAGATTGACTATCCTTACATCTACATTTTGGACGTTTAACGTTAACTGGGGTGACGTTTATTGCAGTCGACAAACATAAGTTAGACTGTATGAAAATAATTGAATAAAAGTAAGCAGAATTATCGACATTAACAAATGAGACGACTATAACGTTTCTCATTCGCTTACCGTAATGTTATATCTCTGTATGTTGTTTTATGGCCGTATAGCTGATCTATCTACATCAACGATGTAACTGGGTGTATAAGTAAGAAGACGAACATAACCTAGTATATATTTTGAATAAATGAAGAAAGAAGAATTTGCTTGCCTCCACCGGGATATATACACGTACTGTCAAGATATTTGTCACTTTTGACAACGGTCTTAAAATAAACCGAAATATTTAATCACTTTTTATTCATTTGTATCTTTTAATGGGGTCGTTAGGTTACTCTACTTCGTGACACTCATCAGTGGGAATACTGCTATAACGTGGGCCATTTCACTCATAGACGAACAATGCAAACTTTGCAAATAAGTTTTTGCATTACTCCTACCTAAGTTAAAAGCCGTGGTCCTTTAGTGAAACTGGAAGTCAAGATTAAAAAAAAACTCTTAACGTTTTAGTTAAAAAACGTTACTCAGTCTATTTTTGTGATCGCCTAGAAATATATTGATTGATTGATTGATTGATTGATGTTTTACGCAATGCTTAATGCCATTTCACTTATATGACGTTGTTGGATTCCAACAATGATGGACACTAGGAGAAACAAAATGTGAAGCGTTTCTTTAATGTTGGAATGTGAATTTCCTACAAAGCAAAGTAAAGACAGGATTGCTACGTGATAATAATACTATTACGTTTATGGTAGATGTTCTAAAAGTGGACCTTTTCACTCACGAACAATGTAAGCTTTGTACATAACTTTTTGTATTAGTCCGACCTACGTGAAAAGTCATGGAACTTTCAGTCAGGATTTCAAATAAACAATTAACGTTTTATTGAGATTGGTGGGATATAGGGTTTCTAGATGGGGGCATGGAATTTAGTTTAATTTAGTTACTGTATAAATTACTGTGTTCGACAATTGATGAGGTTAATATGCTCTGTGACTTCTCTCACAGTAGATTGATAAATCAAGGTTATTTCACAGAAATGATCGCGTGCCAGCCTAAGGGGAAACTCGCCATCAGCGCAACTGTCAATTAACTAAAACTTGACAGCAAATTCACAATACCTAAACATCATAAATAGATCGGCTTGCCACCAGGGATAACATTGGCACCATGGCAACCGAATGCTTGGTATTCTTCAACAAACGGACTGTGACATAGAGACACCTCTGGCATCTTGCAAATATGAGTATTAACGCATGCTGTAATTCCTTGAGGAAAAAAGTCCCATTGTGTCAAAGAACAAACCGAAATTAATTCTGTGGAGAGGAAAAGCATTTAAGCGCGGAGTTGAAATTGTAATAACATGGTCAAAAAGTGATGCCCCTCTATTGTTAAGGGGACTTAATTCTGCTTACACTAATACTCATCGACATTTTTAGCAGTTATCTCCCTCTATACCGATCTAACAAGATCAATTTCTTAAAAAGTGTCTGCGGATTTGGTTGGCCTTTATCTCCATTGCCAATAGGAAACCACTTTTCCTAGAATTTATGCTTTTCCGCTTGATTTCTTATCCTAGAATTCTATCCACACAAAAAAATATCGCTAGTGAAAACACAGGACATAAATAAGAATTTTGTCATTTGGGGTTTTGCTGTGAAAGCGAATTGAAAGTGCATTATCTTACAGCAGGAGTCGATTTATTTACAGATCGATGAAATTTGTGATCACCTGATAAACTTCTACATAAGGCCAACTAGGTAGGAATGATAAATATAGAACTGTTATGTTGTTATAGCCCATGGCGTAGCGGTAGTGTGTGAGTTGCCTAATGCTACTCCAAATTTCCGTTGACAGCATCGAGTCCGTCGGTCGACCATCAGGTATATGACTAAGTCATAAGGTGTGGCTCCAGCAATCGCGGGGTGGTTCTGTTTATTGGCAGTTTGTTTGGAGTGTAGCAAAGCTGTCTTTGCTTAACACCGGGTAAGATTAACTTTCCAGCTTTATGTAAACACTTCACATTTTGAGAAAGTGCTAATGTCAATTATTGTTGGAATATATAAAACGCCGTTATGTACGTGAAAAAACCTTTGAGCACGGCGTTAAACACCAATCAATGAATCACCAAATTACTAAACACAAATAGGATTTGAGGTTTTTTTTAGAACCAGCTTAATAAAAACGTATTGCGAATGTGTTTGTTTCTCTGATTGTGGTTAAACGTCACACTCACGGGTATCAAGGGTATTCTACTTATATGACGACGGCTATGGTGAATGTGTTATATTTACTTAATTACGACAACTTTCCGGATGACAAACTGTTTAAATATGTTTTGGGCCGATCTTTTATTCAGAAGTTTCCGTGCCGTAAATATTTCTGGCATTAAAAGTGGCTTTTATCTCTCTTGGGAAAGATAAATTTTGACTGATTGTTTCGTTCCTTAGGGACTTCTAAATAACATCGCATAGCCTAAGAACGCATACACTTTCCATTCCTCGCTAAGGACAACTGCAACATGTCATTAGTTTACATAATGAAGTAATTAACGAATTCAATAAGTTTGCATTAAGTGGGTTCAAAATAAACATTGTTTCACACAAGGTTACATATGAAGCTGACACCTACGATTGCCTTCTCTCTTGATGAGGCCATACAAATGACATGACAGGACATATGATACATTGGTTCTCAGCAAAGTAGGCAGTTAACCACGACGATCAACATGGTATTGAAAAACAGGTGCGTCACTGATTGCTACTTTTTGTATATGTTCAGCTATTAATAAGCACTATATGTATTCGTTGTTGAGGCTGTATTGGCTTTCAAATCTGTGTTACATATTTGATCTTTATATTATCGGCTATGTGTCTGTTTTATAAATAACGGCTCAAGACCATTATCAATAATATATAAGGTCCAATATCCCAGCAATACATTCAGCCCTCTTCAGATCAAGGTAATCAGTTTTCTAAACGGCCTCAAGAGACATGCAACAGCTTGGCATAATGAAGCAATTCTTATGTTAACTTGTCTAACCTTAACTGACATTAATGTATGACCACTGAGCGTTAATCTGCAAGCATTCCAATATAAAATCGGGAATGCGGCAGTGGCTAAGTGGTAGCGAGTGCGCTTACTTATCCTACGTCGATGTACTGTTCACAGGACCGATTCCGTGTGTCGACCCTTAGTTATATGGGCGAGGCACACGTTGTGGCTCCGGCAATCGTAGGGGTGGTTTTTAAAAGGTTTCCTTCCGGTTTTCCACCGTAATTAGGCATGAAAAAGTGTGGAGTGGACAATCCGTCGCTATATAAGAAACAAACCAAACAAAGAAACAAGCTTATATACAATCCAGTTATTTTCATATTTATGACAAGCAGATGGGTCTTGTACCACAAGGAATCCCTGACGAATTGAGTTTTACTATATAATAACACCGGAGAATTATAATTTTCCAGCAGAGCAAAACACGCCAAATTTGTTTGTTGTGTTACTATGGTTAAAATCATATCGTATAAGGGATTTTCTTGTGTGTTTAACTGGCGTCTGATTACAAAAGGATAAATGCGTTTGTAATTGCTGTCAGAAGTCTAGCAGCGATAAGCCGCTTCTCATATATTTCGCAAAACGGCAAGATCAATTGTTAGCCTTTGCAATTGACCAAAATATAATATAAAACATGGACAAAAAAGTACAGAAAGACATTAAGAATTATTGAAATAATAACGACAAATAACTTGTACATTTTGGCAATCAAGCTTTCGGAAAATTCTTATTCCATTTTCA